>JARHVA010008972.1:0-197500 GCA_037957365.1 Torreya grandis | reverse complement strand
TTCTTTGTATTCCTCACTATCACTTTCTACATCTATAGGTATTTTAATAAAATATTCCTAGCTTATATTGGGCCTAGTCCTCTATAGGTAGTCTTGAATAATTAACTGAATTAAATAATGATGAGAGAGAACTTTGGGATTACCTTTTTGAAATTATTTATCGATTATTATTATCATGCTAAACAAGAAATTGGGAACCTTTATCTCAATACCATTCCATAAATCATTCATGAATTTTAAATGAATACCATACAACATGGAGTATCTTCCTTCACAGGTGAAATATTTGCAGATGAATATAACATGTATTTTCCATCTTCCTGGTAATGATAAATGTATAGTCCCCTATTTTAAAGTCTCCAAGATTTCATTTCCTCTAATGAATTTCTACCTCTCTACCTTGGAATCAAACTTATCCTTCAATAATTATCCTATTTATGGAAATCCAATTACTCTATTGATGATGGTTTTAGTTAGCTTTATCTGCATTCCTTTCCTTATTATGAGATTGTTATACAATGAGCTATACAATTATTCTACAATTCCTTGATCAAGAGAATTTATCCCTTCAAAATATTGAGCCCACCCTACATTTTGTTATAGGACCAATATATATGGGTTACTAGTTAGAGGAGAAATATCGAGTGGCTCATATTTTAGTAAGTCCCCTCCCATATTGTAGGATAGAATTTTGCTTATAGGGTTTTTGATCTTGTAGCAACGGTTCTATAGCTTTGGTTAGAATGTTGGAGATTTTATTTGGAAGAGAGATAATCATTTTGAATTATGGAAAATCCCCCCAACTTAAAATGGTCACTTATCCTCAAAATATGTAGTCGACATGCATAAATGAATTGTGTAAATAACAAGAGGTGGCTACAACATCATTCAGTGGTGACATCAATCAGTGAAAAATACAATTTCTCAAGATGGTGTGAGTAGTTGGAAATATGGAAGCATTTAATAGCACCAAAACCCATCATCTTAGAGAATAATTAAAACCAATGAAATGAAATAAGTAAAAAATAGTTACCTTAATACTTTTAGGAGTACCTTCTCAAGAATGCATAAATGATGAGTTGAAGTGGTGGATTTGAGGTTTTACTGGCATGTGTTGGCCCTTGATAAATAAAATACCTTTTGAAAAATTTAATGTATGATGAAGTGATAAAAATTCATTTGATATTGAGAAATGATTTCGACGGCAATAAGAAGTGTCTTATAGCAATAATAATTACCTTGAAATAGCAAGAATTTCAACCTATATCAAAAAGGAAAGTGTTTATCTATTCCCTAAGAATGAATTTGCAATAAAAAAAACATATGAAAATAAAAAAATTAATATTGTGGGTTTTTTTTAGATTTTTTGGTCCCAACTCAACTAGAATTATAGAAGCCTAGGGGTTAGTATTTTATTAAGCCTAAACCAAGCCATTATGAGTGGCTTGTTTTTGGCTACATGAAGCTTTATTGCTCTTGGAAAATATTAGAGAAGGGTTGATAGAAATACTCTTCAGTTGTAGGAATAGGTCAATTTACTTAATGAAGAAGAGATAGATGTTGTTCTTCATGAATTTGATGAGTGAGTCTCATTAAAAAATGGTTTCTTATACACCTTGATCTTATGGCTATTAACAAGCAATCAGAACTGAACAAAGTCAATGGTTATGAGCTTTACAACTTCATTGTCAAGAACTTGTTTAATCCCTTAAGGCCCAAGTCATCTAGACTAAAGCTTTCCTTTATGATCCTTGTATTTAGAGTAAAAAAGGAGTGCCAAATCATCAATTTGTAAATTATTAGTCTTGATATTCATGTCATACAAACCTACTCATTATCTTTGAACTACTTAAGTGTGATGAAGTGATTCCTTTCTAAGTTCATCAAGTGCATTTAGCTACATGATCTTGTATTTTTGAGATTGGGAAAGGCCCAATTCTAAATCAAGTGTTGTATTTAAGATTTTATACTAAAAATTAATGAGTATAATATTCTTTTTACCATAAACTAGTTCATATGGATTGAAACCAGGTGTGGTTTTCTAGGTGATTTTATAAGCCCAAACTGATTCCAAATGATGAGTTGACCAAATTTTCCTATGTAGGATGATAGTCTTAGTGAGTATATTTTCCAATTCTCTATTTTTAACTTTCACATGACCATTTGACTAAGGATGGTAAGGGGTGGACTTTTTATTTCTAATTTCATATTCTTTTACCAAGGTAGCTATGAGATTTGATGTGACCTGTGGTCCTTAGTTTGTGACTAGTTCTTTTAGCAATCTATAGTGGGTAAATATTTATTTATACAAGAACTCAACTACTTTCTCATCTCATGCATGGGTTAAGTCCTTGACCTCAGCCCATTTTTTGATATAATTAGTGCATGCTAATATATATTCCTTATTGTTAGATTTAGGATCTATGGGACCTATAAAATCAAGTCCTCACTTGTCAAAAAATTTAGAACTAGTTGTGGATATAATGGCATTTCATCAAAGAAAATGGATTTCCTCATACACTGACATTGATCACATCTATGAGTATACATCATGACATACTTATGAAAAGAAGGCCAATAATATATGGTAGTAAGTAGTTTCATAATAATTTATTTAGTACAAAAATGACCCCCACAATGTTCACCATGGAAAGCTCTAAGAATGTCATAGGCTTCATCTTCTTGGATACATCTCATAATTGAATCTAGTCCAATAATAAATAGATACCCTACAATCTATAAATAATATTTGCTCTTTGGATTAGATGTTATTTTTCTCTAGGTGAAAAATATTTTTGTAGTGATCCTGTAACAAGATAGTTAGCAATGTTTGTAAACCAAGGAGATTGAATAGTTACAACAAAAAAATACTCATCAAGAAAGGAATCATCAACAATAAGAATTTTCTCATCATTTTTTAGTCAAGAGATAAAATATGCTACTACATTATCCTTACCTAGTCTATCTATAATAGTAATATCAAATTCCTATAGTAAAATAAACCATCTAATTATCTTGCCTATTATAATAGTTTTGTTTATCAAATACCTAACTGTTATATGATCTGTGTGGATGGATACTTGGTAACCTGAAATGTAGTGTCAATTTTTTTTGATGGCATAGACAAATCCAAGAAATTTCTTCTCTGTTATAGTGTAGTTGAGTTCATCCCCTTGAAGATTCTTGTTGATAAAATAAATTTCATAACTCAAATATTCATCTTTTTTGCCAAGGATAACTCCTAAAGTGGTGTTGGATGCATCTATTTTTAGAGTTACAATCACTGGGGGTGAATAAGTGATTTGATATAATCCAATTCAATTCCCAATTATTAAACATTCAACACATATATTCATGATGCATACAAATTAACATTATAATGAACATAACAAGATGTATAACATAACACATGATATACATGGGAAACCCTCTTAGGGAATAAAACCCATTTAACTTTGAAATATGGACTATAATCTAAAAATAACAAGATCTAACATTTAGACCAAAACCAATTGATCAAGGAACACCCATCCCTTAATTTAGTGACACACCCATCCCACAAGGAAGAACTAACCCCCTAAGTAACCAAGCACCAACTCAACTAATTTGATCTAATCACCACATTTGATCTAATTTATTCTACACCTAATGATGGAATTCTCTTTATTTCACTCTTATTTACCCTTCAATCTCTCTCTAACATCCTCTAGGGCTTATTTGCTCAATCTACCTTTTCTAAGATCATTAGGTCCATTGACCTATGTGTCCTCCTAGATTAACTTGATTAGATAAACATGACTGATCCTATTTTATCTCTTATTTTAATAAATGTCATGTACCTTATCTTTCAAATTTTCCTTCCTTTGATTAGCATCACACGCTCTCAACTCCACTCCAAATAGGCTAATTATGCGTAGTATTTATACCATACACTCATCTAACCCATCTTGGTTAGCCAAGATGTTTACCAAAATTATTCTAAATTTGAAATATGTATTAATACACATTACATGTAATATACCTACACTCCTTAGGTTGGTCATTACCTCATTAATCCCAAACCACCATAAGGTCTTGGTGAGATCTAAAATAACTAGGCCTTCATACACACATGTTACGTGTGAGACTACTTGCACCACCATCATATTTTACCAATGCTTATAAAACATCAAAAATCTCTCTAATATCCCCTTTCTCACTATAATATGGGTCTATACCATCTATAAAACTAACTCAACACTTGAATCTACCAATTACATCTCCTCACTCTTTAGGCCTTTAAACATGGAAAACATAGTCTCAAACGTCTAAAGTAACTACTCAAATATTTCACATATCTATATGATTATATCACATGGGTGAAACCTTAAATACCTATTCAATCCTTCATGTTCTTTAGATACTTAAAAACAGGCTCTAAGCACTCAAAACAACTCTCTCAAAATGACCACTCAGATCGGTAATATACAATCAAAATATAGTCAAGCTATTTTGACTATCCATATTTGATCAAGGTCATATCATTATAACCAATCCATTATTATAATACTTTGATACAAATAAAACATATCCATACTCATTTTCTTCCTCAAATCTACTCAGAACATCTTCAACTTACCTTTGCAATATTGTCACTCAAACTAGCAGTGTATTCCATAAAACACTCAACTTCTAAGCCTTTGTTCATATTAAATATGGATTTTTAAAACCTCCAAAATATATAAAATGGTCATAATGGTGGATAAAACACTCTCTTGTATTTAATTCATCTTAAAACATTGAAATAACATCAATAACTCTTCAATTATCCTTCTTAGGTCACTTGTAGAACATGATCAAAGCTTTAGTCAACTTTGAAGCTCAATATTTTTTACTGTAAAGATAGTTAAATCTTATAAATAGATTATATATATGAAATTTTTAGGCCTCTTAAAATTTTCATTTTAAAAAATTAGTAAATTTGTCCTATATCAAAATATATAAGTAAAATATAGATCATTGGTTTATCCTTTTGCTAATTCAAATGCCAACGATCACTGGTTAATGAAAAATCATCTATAAACATGTGTATTCATCTTGTGTCCTCAAAAAACTTTCTCAAACATGCTCCATTGATCTCATTGTGAGACTCCTAATGTTAAATTTCATCACTCACCATTGATCTTATATCCTCACTTTTGAGATCAGGCCACGTGGCAGCCTTGCATGCCCTCTACATACCCTATAGTCAGTATCCAATGAAATTCCATGACTTATCATCCCCATAATCGTGATGAGCATTATATTAAATTATTTACTAATACACACCATTTATATTCCTCTACATGTTTTAAAAGTATCCATCGATCTTGATCTATTTCTCAAACTTTATAAATGTGACATATGTCTTCATCGCATTCATTCTTAGGATATTTGACTAATATACTTCATACCTATCATTGATCTCTATCTAAAAGTATAAAACTCACTATTATATCTTTATATGGTTATATTAATCACTCATTATATATATCCATCTCCTAATTAAATTCTCATCATATAGCTTTGATATCATAAATTTGGATAAGTATGGGAACTTATTGAACTTTATCTAAGATGCCAAATTTGCACCTTAATAACTTTTTCTATGCTCCATGTCCAGACCTAAAACTTGAATCATATGGTCTCCTCACATAGTGGAATATATCTATATATCATTATGATCTTGAAAACTTCACATGTGTGAATGATAACATCATCAATTTTCTCATATAGTTTTATTTATCAAGATGACTACGTGAACCTAGACACACATATGACTACTCTAATGAATTCCTTTCACTTCCAAAATCACTATAAACACTCAAAAAACCCATAATATCTCTTCAAAATTAGCATACCATCAATAACATCCACCATCTTTATATCCAAGTCAAACATTGGATTACTATGCAATAACATTGAAGCACAATTTGTCATTATCATTCTAGCACACATGACACCTCATCAACATCATTGGTCAGCTTAGAGACATCATTTACAAACCTCCAACAATATCCCCCTTTTTCATATATGTAAACACCAATACAAAGCTTATGCTCAAATTCTATCTCTTTCTTCAAGCACTTTCTTCCCCTTTGATAAAATGACAAAGTGTGCTCAACTTTTGATCTGATGGACCTAAAAAGACTTTAAGGACCAATAATATAAAATTACCACCTCTGAGAGATGATATATACTCCACCTAGCATTTTTAATACCTATTATTACCTTGAACTTCTCAAACATGCTCCATGACTACACTCTTCTTTAATCATACATAGCTTCTATGAAGACAAAACATACATGAACATCAGAAACTACATGAACTTACATTGAAAACATTAAGAGGGACTCCTCTTAAATCACCTGAGATAATCCACCCTTTTGAGAATCTTTAGACAATTTCCAATAATGAAAAATCAACCTAACTACCTTTATACCTTCTCTCTCAAATTCTACTAAATAGTCCTTTGATCCTAAGACCTGACCATTTACAAATCTCCCCCTTTGTTTATGTATGAGGATTCAATACATTGTCAAAAACACATGACTTGGTTTGATCAAGTCATCATATGAATATGCTTAAAATCACAAGTGTAGCAGACATCTTTATATCTCCATCATGACTGAGGTATATCATATATGTTGCCCCTCATATCATGTACATCTCTCTAAGCCATTCAATCTAGTTATCTCCACATAAATCCTTGCTTTATGACATCTTCAATAGGTCTCATTTGGGTTTGAAAAATAACTTTTTAAAACACTGTGCACACACAGTCAATATCCTTATAAAACCACCAACAAATCTAATATCTTCATTAGATCAACTTAAATAACTAAGGCAAACATGAATAACTCTCATATGGATCTCAAAAAAAAATTCCTTTATCCTCTACAAGCCATCATGGTTTAGACCTTTTCAAAGCACTCTCATGGAGCTATCTTATCTTCAAAACCTTATGAACTCCATGACTAACACAACTTGTCATATACATAACTACAAGACCTTCTTCATGATACCAACAATATGATAACACATTTCCTCATACTCTATACCAACCATGCCTTTAGTCTTTATCATTTTTACTAATCAATTTAAGTAAAAAAAGTGACAAGTTCTTACCTTCAAAACCAAAAAACTTGAACACACCTTGAGCATACTAGAACAAGATCAACACACCTTTCTTATTCAAATAGAACAATTTAACAACTCACCATAATAACACTTTGAAGTAATTACATAAAACTCATTGATCCCCCTTAACCAAGCAAATCTTCTCATGACCTTCCTTATCTTGCAATATAAACTAAAACTCAACTAGCATCCACTATGCTTCCTTTTGCTAAAAAGTGTCTCCTTGAATCCTAGAGAGAGACACATAACCTAAAATTTCCTAGAATAATGTGAAACCAGGAGTTTCCCACAACTCCTCATATTCTCTCTCATTCTTGGATAACTTGAACTGATGATTCTTCTTCTTCTTCTTTTGCTTGACTAAATCAACTTTTTTATCTTCTTTGTCACTCTCCTTTTCTTCTAGGATGGTATTGATAATACATAGAGAAAATAAGATTATTTGCATACCTTTTCACTTGAAGTATCAGTCTCACATTTCAATGCATCAACACTTGACATTATCGACCGATATTCTTTATAGGAAACTTTCTCAATAGCATCAATTTTTTTACTTAAGTTTATGGATACCTTAGGAAAAATTTCAACTACCTTGGTCTCTTTAGTGATATTTATCTCTTTATTCTTAACATAAGTAGGAAATGAGTACCCTTGGCATTAGTTTGCCTATGTAGCATCTTCTAACATGACAAATATTCCACTTGGATGTGTAGACTGATCATGACACATACTTTTCACTTTTGGTTTCCATATTTTAACTTTCCTTCTACCTTACACTCTCGGAACTTGAAATGACTTATTATTACTTGATGTCCTTTATTTATAAAACATATCAATGTGATAAATTCTTAGATAATTATAGAAAACCACTCTTCTTGATGGAAACTTAACTTGTCTTACCTTGTTAGGACAAAATCTTGCAATGTGTCCTATGTCATGACAACTATAGAACTCACTTTGACTCACATCACTTGATTGATGATTCTATTCATATTTCCAAGAAAATTAATTATTGGAAGGTATTCTACACTCTCTAGACTTATGACTGAATTGATTATAAGTGTAGAAGTAACCATTAAAGTTTGCATACCTCATTGCATTTGGTTGTCTAATTTGATTTGTCTTCCTTCTATTAGCAACTTCATTTCTTGACTAATTGTTGATCTTAAAAGTCTGATTTTTTATGTTCACAAAAGTCTTCAATTCATCATGAGTAGTATTATTTTATTCTTCTATGTATCCAAGACTAGTTATGTCATTTGCATATTTTTGACTACTCAAAATGTTATCTAGATCAATTGATCCATTTTTCAAACTTCACAAATGACTTCACTTGACTTGAAGTCTTTTCAAAATCATCTCTTAAATAATTAATCTTAGTTACATACCTTGAACATTCAACTTCTTTGGCCTTCAATTTTGCATTCAAAGTCTCTAATTGATCATTTAAGAAGCTTGACTAAATTTTTATACTCTTGGAAGTAATCATCTATTCTTGGCTCAAACATATTGAATTACACCTCATAGTCCTTTATTAAAGACTTCAACTTCTTCATTTTATTCTTCTCAATCTTTAGATATTTAAGGGCATTCATCAACAAATTCTCATAGTTTACCTTGTCTTCTTCAAAATCTATATCACCTAAATCACCTCTAAACCATGTAGGTTCTTCTTGATATAAGCAGTTACCTTCATTAGCTATGAAGAGAGCTTCATCTTTAGCAAGACCATCATCTTCATGATCATTCTTAAAATCACTACCATCATTCTCATCAGATGAGCTGTAATATCCCTTGGTATAGAGACTCCACTTGTCCTTGTAAAACTTCTTTTGGCCTTCATACCTTTTAAATTCTTTCTTGCTCATATTAGACCTAAATTTCTTATTTTCATTATTAATATGTTCTTCATTATCATTTACCTTATGCTTATGAGGACACTTGTTTTCAAAGTGACCTATCTCTCCACAATTGAAACATTTGAAGGGAAGTTTACCCTTAAATTTATCTAAACCTATTTTTAGTTTTCTTATTAATAGAGCTATTAATACTTCATCATCAATATCAAAAAAATCATCATCCTTTACCTTATTACCTTGGAACTTCTTCTTAATCTTCTTTTTTGAATTGAAATATACTTCTTTCTTTGGTGGTTTGTCCTTATTAACTCTCATCTCATAGGAAAAAATAATGCCATGTAATTCATCCATCTTCATTTTGGTGAGATCATGACTTTATTCTATAGTATAAACTTTTTAATCAAATTTTAAAGTGAGAGACCTTAATACCTTTTGCACTATAGTGCCTTCTTCAATAACCTCTTGCATGACTTTGATAATGTTCATTACCTTATCAACTATTAGAAGATAGGAATCCAAAGTATCCTCTTCCTTCATTTTGAGACTTTCAAAATGCCTTTGGTAGGTTTGTAGTTTAGCTAGATTGAATTTTGAATTTCCTTCATAGATGACTTGTAATTTTTCCCAATTCTCCTTGGTAGACTTGTAATGGATTACCTTGGTGAACTTATCCTCTTAAAGACTAGAAATGATAGCATTCATAGCTTTGGAATTGTTCTCACTTAGCTTCTTATCTATAACACTAGTTGGAGGAGTAGGTGGTATGAAATAACCATCCAAAAAATATTTCCAAGTGTCAAAACCTAAGGACATGATGTATCTATTCATTATTTCACTCCATAAAGAATAATTGGATCCATTGAACAACAAAGATTTTTTAATAGAGAAACCTTGAGAGCTTGTCATTATACCTAACATTACCTTAAAGTGGTTAAATTATCTAGAAGGTCCTACTCTAATAAAAAAAATTAGAAGTACAATCATTGATGTGGGGGTTAATTCATGATGCAAGATAATCCAATTCAATTCCCAATTCTTAAACAATTAGCACATACAATCATGATGCATACAAGTTAACCATTATAATGAACATAAAAAGATAAATTGCATAACACATGATATACATAAGAAGCCCTCTTAGTGGATAAAACCCATTGAACCTTGAATTATGGACTATAGTATTAAAATAACAAGATCCAACATTTAGACCAGCACCAAATAATTAAGGAACACCTATCCATTAATTTAGTGAGACAACCATCCCACAAAGAGGAACCAACCCCCTAGGAAACCAAGCACCCACTCAAATACCTTGATATGATCACCACATTTGATCTGATGTCTTCCACACTTGATGATGTACTTCTCTTGCTTTCACTCTTCTTCACCCTTCAATCTTTCTCAAATAGCCTCTAGGGCTTACTCTCTCAATCTACCTTTTCTCAGATCATTAGGTACAATGACCTATGTATCCTCTTGCATCAACTTAATCTGATAGACATGGCTGGTCTTATTTTATCTCTAATGGTCTTAAATGACACGTACCTTCTCTTTCAAATTTTCTCTCCTTTTCTTAGCATCACACACTCTTAACTCCACTCCAAATAGGCCAATTATGCCTATTATCTATACCACACACTCATATAACCCATCTTAGTCAACCAAAATGCTTACCAAAATTGGTATACCTTTGAAATAGGTATTCATACATGTTACATGTAATAATCCCACACTCCTTAGGATGTTCATTACCTCATTAACCCAAAACCACCATTAGGTCTTGGTGAGACCTAAAACAATTAGGCTTTCTTACACACACATTACATGTGAGACTAATTGGACCACCTTAATCCTTTAAAAATTATTATAACACATCAAACATATCTCTAATATCCCTTTATCACTATAATATGGTTCTATTCCATCTAGAACACCAACTCAACACTTGAATCTACCAATTACGTTTCCTCATTCTTTAGGTCTTCAAACATAGAAAACATAGTATAAAACTTATGAATAAAATACTCAAATATTTCACATAGCCATATGATTATATTATATGGGTGTAACCTTAAGGATTTATGAAATTCCTTCATGTACTTTAGATACTTCAACATAGTTTCTAATCACTCAAAATAACTCTCTCAAAATGACCACTCAGACTTGTCATCTACAGTCAAAATATAGTCAAGTTATTTTGACTATCCATACCTAATCAGGGTCATATCATGATAACCAATGACTTATTATAATCTTTCGAGACTTATAAAACATTTCCATACTCATTTTATTCCTCAAACTCTACTTAGAACATCTTCAACTTACCTCTACAAGATGGTCACTCAAATTGCTATTATATTTAATAAACACACTCAACTTTTAAGCCATTGTTTATACTAAATATGGATTGTAAAATATCAATAATACATATATATGGTGCTCATGGATTCTAAAACACTCTCTAAACTCTTCAATTATCCTTCTTGGGTCACTTTTAAATCATGTCCAAACTTTAAGTCAACTTTGAAGCTCAATATCTTTGACTTTATAGATAGTCAAACCTTCTAACTAGATTCTCTAAATTTGCCTTGAATTCCTATTTAAATTTTCCTTTTACACCATCAATAAATTCATCCTAGATCAAAATATATAATCAAAACATTGATCATTAGTTTATCCTTTTTCTAATTTGAATGCCAATAATCACTGGTTAATATGAAATCATCTATAGACATATGTCTTCATCTTGTGTTCTCACACAACTTGATAAAACATGATCTATCAATATTTTTGTGATACTCTTTAATTTAACATGCATCACTCACCATTTATCTTAGATCCTCACTTCTAATATCAAGCCACTTGGTAGCCTGTGTGCCCTCTGTGTACCCTATAGTTAGTCTCCAATGAACTTCTACCACTTGGCATCCCTGAATGCCTATTGATATTTTTTTTGACTTACTAACTAATGTGAATAATTTATATTCCTCTTCATTATTTAAAGTGATATGTTGACCTTGATATTCTACTCAAACTCCATGAATGTGGCACATGTCTTCATCATGTTCATTCTCAAGATCTTTGACTAATAGACTTCATGCTCATTATTAATCTCTGTCTGACAAGTTTAATACTACTTATTATATCCTTATCTATTAAAATTAATTTCTCACCATATATATTCATTTCCTAATTAAATTCTCATCATAGATCTTTGATATCACAAATTTTGTTAAGTATGAGAACTTATTGAACTTTGTTTGAGAAGCCATCTTTGCACCTTAATAACTTTTGCTACACTCTATGTCTAGACCTGAAACTTAAACCATATTATTTAATAACATAGGGGAACCTATCCATATATCAATATACTCTTTAAAATTTCACACATGTGAATTCTAATGTCATCAATCTTCTCACTTAGTTTTATATGTCAAGATGACTACTTGAACCTAGACACTCATATGACTAATTTGATGAATTTATTTCAGTTCCAAAAGCATTAAAAACTCCCCATAGGGTATCTAAAACATAACCATACCATCAATAGCATCCAACATCTACCTATCCAAGTCAAACATTGAATAACTATGCAAGAACACTTAAGCACATTTTATCATTGTCATCCTAGCACACATGACACCTCATTAACATCCTTGGTCACCTTAGAGACATTATTTACAAACCTAAAACATTTTTGTGGATTTAAAAAGGCTTATTACAATCAATACATCTTTAGAATGGGAGTTTTTATGATAAGATCCTTGAGTTACTTAAAGGTAATTTGACAATCATTAGTCCAAGTAAATTTCACATCCTTAGTAAGCAATCCAAATAATGGGGTGGAAATTTTACTAAAGTCCTTGATGAATCATCTATAATAAACATCATGTCTTATAAATATTATAACATCTTTCTAATTATTTGGTGTGGTTATATCCTTAATGATACTTATCTTTGCTAGATCAACTTAAATTCCATCAGGGGAGATGTGATGCCCCAACACAATCCTTTCAGTCATAAGCATATAACACTTTTCATTACTCAAAGATAATTTGTGGTCTTGGAAGAATTGAAGAAATTTATCCAATTTGGTAAGATTTTCTTCAAATATCTACCCATAGACAATGAAATCATCCATGTAAATTTTAACATAGTCATGGGAGAAATTTAAAAAATGATCAAAATAACCCTTTAAAAAGTATTTGGGGAATTATAAAGACCAAATGGTAAGATGGCATAGGCATAGGTTTCCCAAGGGTAAGTAAAAGTGGTTTTGTCTTGGTCTTGTGTAGCTATCTGTGTTTGATTATAACCAATATAGTCATCTAGGAAGGAAAAATACTTTTTCTCTACTAATATATCTATTACTTGATTAAAAAATAGAAGGGGAAAGTGATCCTTCTTGGTAGAAACATTAAAATATTGGTAGTCAACATAAATATGCCATTTTCCCCATTTCTTAGGTACAATAACTAAGGGATAGACCACTAGCTATCTAAAATAGAGTAAACAAATCCTACATCCAAGAGCTTTTATAACTCAATTTTGATAATGTCTTTAATTTTAGGATTCATTCATCTTTGGGGTTGGTGAATAGGTTTGAATTTTTATTTAATGTAATGTCATGCATGCATAAATATGGGTGTATTCCTCTCATGTCATGGTAGTCCCAAACAAATGTTGTGTGCTTTCTCAGCATTATAATTAACAATATTTCTTACTAGGGTGTTAAAGAAGTGTTGATGTTGAGAGGTTTATATGGTAGAATGTCCACTTGATTTGTTAAAGAGAGCATGGTTTCCATGCTATAAATTAAAGGAGCATATCTAAATTGATGGGGAATTAACTAATGAAATGTTCAAATGTCTTTTACAGTTTTATCAAGGTATTTTTCAAGAAAAGTGTTCTGAAGCAGGTATGGTCTACATTCCAACATGTTTGTGGCTATAAAATCCTAATAATAAATTTTTTTTAGGGTACCAAAAAGGATAGTGTCTTCTTATTGTGCCTACAAATCTAGACTCTACTCAATTATGCACAAAGTTTGTAAGGAGAACTTCCTTAAAGTCATCAATCCAAGGAGTTGGGCCATCATTCTGGGAAGGCTTGGCTAGTAGATAATGAACCAATTTCTTGGTGTCATTTTTATTGGAAATTAACATTTTTCCCAACCTATAGCTAATAAAATAATCATTGGTGGCCAACCATTGGAATCTAAGGATGAGAGGATAGTCTCCCAAGTTATATTTTGGCCATAGAATAATAAAGTCTACTAGATATTGCCAGGAATCCTTCTTTTTTATTCCCAATTTTTTCAAACATAGCTCTCTAACATCCTTATTATAGATAGTAACATCTTTTATTTATTTAAATAGTGGAATTTTTATGCACACATTATTGATTTGTCCTAAGATATCAAATTCAATTTTTTTTTCAAGACATGTTATGCTCAATCTCTCCAAAAAAGTAGGATTGTTAGGTTCTTTTGGTTTTTTTGGAGGACTTTTCTTAGGAGTGGCCATGGGTGGTTATGGATTAGTATGGATTAGATCAGGTTTTTCAAAATATTTTATGATTATGGGTAAAGTGGTGTTGAGGTCAACATATCCCCATTTCTAAAAAATAAGGACCCTTGTGATTACTTTGAACCTTAACACTGAAAACTTGATATTCTATACTTTATTAGAATTTCAAGGTCATCCATGCCTGATGAAATTGGCCCACTCATTCATGTTTTTGATTTAAACTTTCCTAATTTTACTAATATTTTATCCTCATGTCTTAAGTTACATTTTTTATGGAGATCTTATCAATGGATCATACTGAAATGTTCATGGTCTTCTCCTCATTCAAGATTTTGCTAGCCTTTGGTCTACAAGATCTCAAGGTTGGATTTATGTTCTAAAACCCTCCTTTAGTAAACCCTAGTTTATACCCTTAATTCAATTCTAAATTTTTGTGGGAATAAATTTGGTAGGAGCATCTTGAATCAACTTTGGACTTAAGCCTATTTTTTATGCTAAGGTTTGGTCATATTTTTCAACATGACCAAACCTTAGCCTAAAAGACATGATTTGTCCCCTTTTATTTTTCCTCTTTCATTCCCTTTATTTTAATGAAGTATAAATATAGGTCTCCATGGTCTTTTATTTCCATAGCCTAGTCCTCTTTATTACACACTTAGTCTAAAGTCTTAATCCTAAGGCCTCGTTCATGTTTATTAATACAAACAAGACCTTAGTCTTAAAAATTTTCCCTAAGTTACTATATTGACCCATATCCTAAATTAAGCACCTAAATTATTTTTAGATCCAATAGCTCTCATTTCATCATGAGGAAAGATATGATAAAGTGTAGGAGGCCTAATGAAATTAGAAGCCTTGATCCATCAGACTAGTCTTATATGATCACCAGGATCATGATCAATGATCCATGCTTAAGTGGGATTAATGTTCAAATGACATGAAATCATCCTCAGGTTTAAATGGATCCCCTTTTATTATATAAGCTTAAGCTAATCAAGAACAAGTATCTAGATCAAGATCAATAGTATATGGTTACTCGTATAGAG
Organism: Torreya grandis; assembly: GCA_037957365.1. Classification (NCBI taxonomy): domain Eukaryota; kingdom Viridiplantae; phylum Streptophyta; class Pinopsida; order Cupressales; family Taxaceae; genus Torreya; species Torreya grandis. The sequence goes on along the minus strand of JARHVA010008972.1, from coordinate 181,908 downwards.
TGGATCTGATGGAGCAAATGTGGAGTTAAAAATTTAAGAGCTAAGAAGGCTCAAAAATTCACCATGCAACACTCCTGTGTTCATCAAAAAGGGCCCCATGCATTAAAATTTTGACTTAACCTAAGTTTTTATCCTAAGGTTCATTATATTTTTTTAATATAATAGAACATTAGGCCTAAACCTTAGGTTATGATTATAATACTCAAAGGGACTTATTTTAATATTTTTATATACTTAGGCTTTTGTCTTAGTCTATTTTTTATGACATGACCCCAAGTTAACTTGATCTTATTTATGTTACAGGAACTAATGGCATGCATCTACTTGAATCTTAATCAATGGTCCATGCTTAGTCAAGACCAGATGATCAGATGGAGCATATTACATCCAATATCTATAGACCAAAGGTAATTTATGAGATTAAAATTTACATTCTTATGGCCATCATTTGATATTTGTGAGGCCATCATTGAAATCTATGATACCATCAACTTTAATCTCATCAAACCTAATGATTCATGAACTTAAATTTGGCATTATCATGACCATCATTTGATGCCTATGAGGCCATCATTGATGTGCATGAGACCATATAATTTAAGCTCATTAAATATATTACTTAGACACATGAATATGCTTTGTAAACATGGCTAAAGTCTACTGATTTTATTACAAATCAATAGACCCCTTAGAAAATATTTAAACACTTAGGACCTTTGGGATTTAAATGATAAAATGATCTTATGGTCTAAATATTTGTAGATATAGCCTTATTCTAAGTTTATTTCCTAAGATTATAATTACATTTATTTAAATAGATAAACCTTAGTCTAGAGACTTATATTAAGTCTTATTTTAAGAGGTCCCTATGACATAAAACTTATCTTAAAATTCTTTTAACCTAAGGTTTTATCATGTTTATTAATATGATAAAACCCTAGATTAAAACCTAGCATTTGGTCCTTTATTATTCAGGCTCTTTCACATGCATTCTAAAACTTAGCTTAAAATATTTTAGCCTAAATTATATGTCATGTTTATTAATATGAAATAGAATTTAACATAAGTTCCTTCCTATGTTTTGATGCTAATTATACATCATTAATCTTGTAGGATTGATGGATCATGGTTAATTAGAGCAAGACGATCGGATACAGTGAAATCAATGGAGGAAATTCAACAAATCTCTAAACACCCATGAGATTAACACATGTAAAGCTAAAAAGACTTGTGAATGTTCTAAGTAGCATAACCATGGGGCCTGATATGAAATTAGTTAATAACTCTCAATCCTTGGGATCATAATAAATAACCCACATGGATCCTTGAGAAAGGATCTAATGGAACAAAGTAAAATAAGGATTTTCAAAAGACAATGGCTAGTTCCTTTAAGTCATTTATTAAAAATTCCATGAAATTTGACAAGTGGATACAACGTAGGTTCCACAAAAGCACAAAATGAAAAAACTAAAGATTTTGTGTGCTTGAAAAGGCAAAGGTATAAATATCGGGGTCTAGGGGTCTAAATCAAATCTAAGACATGAATGAGCCTAAGTCTAAATATCCATCACCATTAAATCTTTAAAAAATCCCTATCCTCCATAATAAGTCCTAATTCAAACTCAAATTAATCATATTTGAACCAAGAAGAGTTCAATTGTAATCTTAGTGAGAACACATTGACCCATAGGATACTTGCAATCCACTGATGAGAAATTTACAAGTCTCACAACCATGGTAGCTTCAAAACAAAAACAAAGAGATGAAATCATGTTGTATTTAGCTTCAAATAAAGAAGGGATAGTTTTTAAGGATATGGACCTGGATGCTACGATATTAACATTGGGAATAAGAATTGGCCTAGATTTTTTAAACCATTGAAGAGATGTAAGTCATGACAAAGGAAGAGAAAAAGAATGCCAACATATTATAGAGATATAATGTCATCATAAAGGAAGAGTAAAATAATGCCAACATATTGTAGAGATATAATGAATTTTTCTCCATCTAAATGGCTAGTCTCCACCATGCTACAGTGAAAGTCAAGGTATTACACTACATCAATGTCATTACTCCTATTTTTAAGTATTGTAGGACTAAGCAAAACTAGATAATTTATAAGCATAGTTTTATAAAGATTGCATATAATTCCCCTCTTGATTTTGAAATCTAATATAAATTACATAATCCCTAAATAGACTTACCCACCATTATATAATGGATTGGTAGGAATAACTTAAACATAGTCCTTACCCCATGGCTACTTATCGAGAACAAAGTAAACTAGGACCCCACGAGGAAGATCATAATTGTCTAATTTAGAGAAGGGATTAGGATAATCATGACTTTATTGAATAGGTTATTTGGAGCCTCTTCCATAGCCTATGTCAATAAAATTTAGGTGCCTTATGTATATTTCATGGTAAAAAAAGGACTCACTCCCCCAATTAGTGAAATAATTAACATTTATCTAAAGTAACAATTCTAAGATATAAAGAATAAGACTAGTGGCCACTTCTTCATGATATCCTATTTCTTAGATACCTTTTTATCCACCACTAAGATCCCTAACATTAAGAATTGGTCACCTAAAGGGAGACAAACCATTTCCTATCATTATTCCAAGCTATACATATTCAAGTATAGGCACAATATACAATTCATTTGTGATTATGTTTATCCAACTCTAGTAGAAGCCATCACATAGATTCTCATGAACATAGTTATCCCTCTAATCAAGAAGTATGTAGAGTTAATTGGATAAATCTAGTTCTATCCAAATTTCATAGTAAAAAGTATAGAAGGGACTTTGACATAGCCATACAAGTTACCAATCTATATGCCCACCAAATTGGTAGAACAAGAGTTTGCATACTAGCTTCTTTATGGTATAGATGGACATTTCAAGGATAAAAGGAAAGGAATCCTCTACCCGTTCCCTTTGACCATCAATATAACTATATTATAGAATTAGGAACATGTGAATACTATATCCAAGCATAGGGACTCCTTCAACCTATAATTAGATGAACTGAGGTAGTAGGACCCTAATGAAAGGGTCATCAAACATTTGAAATCCAAGACAATTAGCAAGGCATATAAACATCAACTTGGTCCCTAAGACATATTGTATATCAAAGCCTTGGGTTTCCTAAAATTATTAGCCAGGTTGAATAAGCATAACATCAAGATTGAACATAGGTTGGATATGGATAAGAAGCCACCTAGATAAATATGGAAAATAGGGCCCCTATAATATCACTTGTTGCCTAGACCATCCTCTAAGCCCCTTCTAGAATAGCCACAAGCTAGAACACAACAACCCAAAGCACAATTTTCATAAGGATCTAGGAAAGAGAAATTAGAAGAGAGACCTATGAAGGGGGATCACCTTCAGCACCACTTGAAATTCCAAAGTCTCCAATAGAGTTCCTAAATATGATTACATTAGAACCTTGTGAGATAGTAGAGGATGCCCTCAAAGTGCTTGATGATGCATATGGGTTAGATGAAGAAGAAGAACAGGGTAAGGAACCCCAAACCTAAGATAAAGAATTAAAACAAGACAAGGAGAAGAATGTTTCTTTGGACATGGTTCTAGTTACACCCATACATAAGAGGAAGGTTGAATTGGCACTAGTTCCAACTGGGAAGAAAAAGCCTAAACTAACTCTCACTCACCCTATGAGTGAAGTCAACTTGTTCAGTGATGAATACCCAATTCATGAGCAAATCATTCTTGAATGGTTTATTTATGAAAAAATACAAAATATCCTAACATTACATCATTCATGGGCCATGACCCAAATAGTCCACATTGATGTTCATGATGAAGTCAAGCCCTGGATATTGAATTTAATGAAAGAAGAGGAAGAGTGAAGAAGAATTATGTCTAGAGGATCAAGTGATACATAGATAAACACTATATGAGCCTCAAGTAACATATAAATGGAGATCATTGAACCTCTAAAAGTCATGAGTCATTAGTTAGTGTATAGTTCAATCTAAAAATAATAGTATTGGAAATGGTAACCACTAAGAAGACCTTGGTTGGAAGTGAGGAGTTCACATTTTAGAAGTTTGAAACATTTGTTGGTATAAATCCCATTGGAGGTCAAGGGATTGGTGAGCACCAAATTCATGAGGAGGACATAGTTGGGTTTGTTAATGCCCATTCAACCTAGCCAAATTTAGGCATCAAAGGTCTATACCAAAATATTGAGAACTTTTAGAAGTAGAAAGAGAATTTGGAGACACAAGCTATCTTATCAATTTTAGAGGAGATAATAAATATGTTTGAGTCATCTTTCCATGACATTTTCAATTCCTCAAAAGAGATAAAGACAAGGTAGAGTCCTTTATCTCACTTGGATAAGGTATCCAAGGTCTTGATATCCCAATGGAAGAGTTCAAAAGATAAAATCAAGTAACTCATTAGCATAATGGTTGAGGATAGGATCCCTAGTTTCAGAACCATAAGCCTTGCTCACTTGAATACTATTATGGGAATAATTGTTGACAAGATCTAGGGTTTGAACACATGATTAAATAACTTGGAGAGAATAATTAGGGATGATAAATAACTAATAATAAAAATTGAGTAGATTCTTAGCACCATGCTTTCCACACCCTCCACACTTAGCTCCCTAGGCATCAATAGAGATTAGGAGTATAAGCATAGGGTCACTTTGGTAATGCAAGAGGTCAAAATAAAAATTTAGGGACAGTCTAAAGGTGATAATAGAAGGATCATGGGTATGATCCTAACCACAAAGGATAAAATTGTTGAAGCAAGAAGTATTAGGGAAGCAATGGCCAAAATGAGAGACATTTTGATGACTTGGTGGACCAGGAGGATGAATTCCTATTAGATACAACAATAAAATTGAGGCTAGTTGATGACTATCATTAGAAACCCATGAATATTCTTTGGTAACAATAAGTTAGTTCTTCACCACAGGGCCCACCTAACTAACTAAGAATATTACACTTTGTAAGAAACTTTGTAACATTTGAAGGGATAATGTTCTTTTTTTTAAAGGCATGTGCAAATTTGTTAACACATTTTCCTATAGGTCAGTCTACTTTAGAAAATAATATATTATATAACCTTGTAAAAAGTATAGTTATCCTTATCTCATATACATTTTTAATCTTATGACTAACCGATGTACTACCTTAGTCTCTTATAAAAGGTAGTATTACCATTCTATAAGTAGGAGGGAGTTTTGAGCTAAAATTTGTATACTTTTGAGTAATCAATATAAGCAAGGAATACTAAAATTTTTATCCAAATTTATTTGTATCAATTTTTACATGGATTCTCTCTCAATTGCTTATTTTAAGCCTTGAGTTTGAATCATTTCTATTAATTATGAATGTGCATTTTTGATAAAGGGTTGCTAATTTGTGTTGATTCTAGATTAGTTGAATGTTCTTAGACTTTGATTCATTTTATTTTCTCTACATTCGGATGTGAAAATGTTATTTGAATGCAACGGTAGACCTTTAAGGCAAACTTAGTTCATACTTATATTATTTTATGCTTTCCTCAGATATTCATCTAGTGTATGGTGGGATTTGAGCATCTGCTACTTCACATTATATATTGGTTAAATTCATGTTTAGCTAAAATTAAAACCTTGTCATGATGGTTAAGGCAAATATCAAAAATCATATACTTTCTTTCTACCTTACCCTTCCTTTTGATTCTTTTTTTGACCAAATCACTCTACTTTAGATCCCATTGTAAATATTCACTTAGTTCAGTCTTTAGTGTAAAAATATGATCATAATTCACTAATATCAGCATAGATGATTCAAAATTTTCATATATTAAGGACCATAGTGGCTCCCAACCATCAATCAATATAAATTTATGGAATATTTTAATTTTCTCTACCTCTATTTCACCACAAGTAACTAGATTACTAAAACTTGCTACTCATCCTCTGAATTCTCAAGATTGTAAAATAAGAAGTGTTATTTATACACTAAGAGAAGATATGATACACTCAAAGGCATCAATATGACAAGATCTATTGGTGTTATAAGGAGGGCCATCTTTGTGATTTTGTTGAATCTTCGCTAGTCTTAATGTGTTTTGATCAAAGTTCAGTGTTATCTTTTCGAATTTGCATAATTCTTTGCTCAAAAGCATAAATATCATTGATCTTTATGATCTTTGACCCATATTTGTGCTCCTTTTAGATAAAGATCAAAGTTATTTGAGTTTGGATGCTTATTTCTAGTAAAGATAGTTTAAGATCTAAGAATCCATAATATTTGAGGTTAGAATAACTTGATTTGACCAAAAATTTATAGATCTTCCACAAATCTAGGTTCATTTGGGTTTATAATTATAAATATTAATCATATTTGCATAATTGGACACATATTTTAGATAACTTAGTAAAGTTTATTCCCTTTGTTTTTTTCTACATATATCTTTGCAAATTTAGCTTAATGTACAAATCTGAGTCATGTTCTTTGTAAAGGTTAGTTTGACACAGTATGTCAAATAGGATCCAAAGTTCTCAAGATGTAACTACCAAGAATATAGATAAGGTCACACTCTGAGACAAGAGAGCCTCTACTTGAGTTGGAAGTCCATATGAAATCTAGATGAGATAAAGGTGGAAGCAGACTTTCAAAGTCTTTGCCAACTTCACCACTCAAAGGTACTATGTTCAACCTTCATCAAGGTATGGATTTATTGGGAAGATCTTCTATCAAATACAAGGAGAAGTTCATGAACTTCTTCATAATCTTGAAAAGCATTTGCTAGCTTTTAGTTATAGTGGTATTGTAATAGTAGAAGAACATGTTAAATAATTTAAGGTTACATTGAGATTGTTAAATGTAACTTATGAGGATGTAACATGTAGTTTATTCCATTTTACATTTAAATATGTTTCATGTGAGTGGTTCTTTAATCTACCTGACAATTGCATTTCCACTTGGAATGAGTTTAACAACATCTCCAATTACCAATTTGGCAAAATAATCAGACCTTGTGTCTTGTACCAACAATTTACCACCCTAAAAAGAGATGCCAATGAACCTATAAGAGCTTTCAATGCTAGGTTATAAAATATGTATGGCATAACCATTAACCCTTATAAACCTGATCAGGCATTGGCCTTGGAAATCTAAAAATATGTTATTGATTTCATGACCTTAGTATTCATAAAGAGGTCTATATGTCTAATGAACGCACTAGCTTTAGCCTATGTTGAGGTTGTGATCATTAATGACCAAATGAAACCTTAAGGTTAGATGGCCTAATTTATTCTCAATGTCAATCCACATATTCTTACCTTGAATATCTTTCCTAATAATAACCAAAATGTTCCTACTCTCAACCAACTCCCAAATCTAAACCAACTGCCTCTTAGACATGTTGTTCCTAACTATAATTTGGGGTTCTTGAATCACCCTGATAACAATGGATTTAATATGAATGATCAAAGAGCCTTAGTACCAGCCATTGGTACCAATAAAAACTAGGTTAATAATTTAGAAACCCCCAAAAATGAGAATGAGTCCATGCTAAAAATGGTCCAAAAACTTTGCACTAACCTCCTTTAGTTGCAAAAATAAGTTAGTAACACTATAGCAAATTATGGAATAAACTTCTCTTTACAAAGGTTTAATAGGCCTAATAATAGGTTAATAATGATAGTTTCCACAAAAATAATAATAGTGAACCATCTTCTAAAAATAAGACTCTAGATATTAATCTAATCTATATTTTTTGCCTGATTATTATAGGGTCCATTATAATAATAAGCATGGTGAGATTGATTGCATTGAATTATGTAAATATTTTGAAGCATTTCAAGAAGAATTGGATACTTTTGAGGTAGTGCCTAACAAATAAAATGGTGAAGGAAATCAAGGATTTGAGATTTCTAACAATACCTTCATGGTGGAAATGTTTGATTTCCCCTTCCAATAAGACAATGAACTTGATGATATTCCTAAAAAAGTTCATGTATTTTATCAATTCTTAAAGAATACATATCCTCTAAGGAGAACAGAACACATGTAACCTTTGACTACTTCTACTCATCCAAATAACTTTTGTACTCCTTTGGATACCACTTCAAATAATAATCTAAAGCCTCCAAAGGGAAGTATTTCTAAGCCTAGAGTTGATACTTTCAATTCTTCCAATAGGACTGGTTATAATATTATAGAGGACATGAATAAAATTAAAGATAATATTACTTTTTATGAATTGACACAAATCATAGAGTAAAGAGATTTATTGTTGGAATCCTTTTCCAAAAATCCTAACAAGATGACCAAGACTAATAATGAGAGCATAGCTATGTACAAAGCTAAGATAGAGTCCCCACCCTTCTTACTTATAGTCAAAATGTTTGGTAAATAAGTGCATAACTATTTGTTAGATTCTAGTTCCTCTACAAATATTATGCATGTAGGTGTTTATAATCAACTTGGTTTGACCCCCATTAAGTTTGATAGGGTTGTCACCCAATTAGATAAGTATAGGGTCAAAGTGGTTGGAGAATTGTTAAATGTCCACATGTAGCTAGTTTCTAAGCCAAGGGTCCAACAATTTATAGATATCTAAGAGGTAGATATCCCTAATGCATATGGACTACTTTTAAGCAGAGAATGGACAAAGGCTCTAAATGGATATATGTCCATAGATTATTCATGCCTATGGCTACCTTGGAAGGGAGTTTCCAGCCAGATATGAGTTAAAAGGGATCCAAGAATAAAACTTATGATTACTAATATAATACCATCAATGAAAGGTTTAACATACTTGATTTAGATTTAGGAGTTTTCACCCTAGAAACTAACAAGGTATGTGATCCTAAATCTTCTAATATTGTCCCTGGGTTATGAAATTTGTATTTTGATGGGGCTAGGTGTAAAGTTGTATCTAGAGTAGGCATTGTCCTAACTGACCCTATTGGTAAGAAATATCATGCTTCTTATAGACTCCAATTTCATTACACCAATAACCTTACAAAATATGAGGCCCTCATCTTAGGTCTATTATTTTCCATAAAAATAAAGTCAAGGAACTACTAGTTTATGGTGATTCAGAACTAGTAGTAAATCAAGTAAGAATCAAGTATCAGTACAAACTATCATACCTCAAGAGGTAAAAATTTAGAGTCTAAGATCTAACAAAATCTTTTGATGCCTTCAATATTATTTCTATCCCTAGGGAGGAAAATAAATCTACTGATGAGCTTGCCTCTATTATAGCTAATCTCATGTCTGACCAAGATTCACTAAACTTTTGCATTGAGATAATACCTTGCCCTTCTATCCTAGATAATTTAAACCATATATAGGTCTTTAGTGATGACCAATATATCTTAAACATCATGACTAGTTCAGGATCATTTGAAGCTTAGATCATTGATGAGGTTGATGAAAATGCATTTAGAGAAGGCAAGTTTATGGAAAATTCATCCAGTTGAATGATAATAAAATACCTAAAGGGATGATTGAATTGGAAATTTTGTTTGATCAAGATAATCTAGTTAAAGCTTCTAATATTCCTAAAGTAAGTGGAAAGGATTACAATGCAATTATTCTTGGACCTCAAGATCAACCTCAACTGGTTAAAATTAGAAAATCTTGCACTAGTATTGAGAAAATGAAAGCGAAAGAGGTGTTGGAAAAATATAAATATGTCATAGCTTGGTCTTATGATGGCTTAAATATATTTAACCTAAGATTAATCACCCATACTATACCTCTCAAGGATAATTGTAAACTCTTCAGGCAAAGAAAAAGACATGTGAATCTTATCCTAGATCCCATGATCTTAAAATAAGTCAAGAGATTGTTAGATGTTAAAATTGTATTTCCCATTGGGAACTTTACCTGGGTTACCAATTTTGTGCTATTTAGGAAAAATAATGGTGAAATTATACTATGTATTGACTTTAGAAATCTGAATAGAACATCTAAAAAGGATAATTATCTTCTTCTCTCTCTTGACCACATAATAAAAATTATTTCAGGTTTAACCATGATGTCTTTTCTTTATGGTTTTTTAGGATACAACCAAGTGTTACTAGACAAGGAAATCATAATGAAGATAGATTTCATAACTAATGAGGGCACCTTTACATACAAAAGAATTCCTTTTGGTTTGATAAATGTAAGAGCCACTTTTTAAAGGGGCATGGACCATGCATTCCAAAATCTTAATTCGTAAGTGTATCATAGTTTACATAGATGATCTAAATGTTTTCTCTAATAATAGGTATGACTATTTCATGCATTTAAAATAGGTATATGAAATGTGTAGAAGGTATGGGATCTCCCTTAACCCTAAAAAGAGCATTTTTTATGTCAATGAAGGTAAACTATTAGGCCATGTTATCACTAAAGATGGACTTTCCATAGATCTTGAAAGAGTGAAATCTATATCTAAGATAGATCCTCCCAGTAGTAAAAAGGAATTGAAATATTTCTTTGGTAAGATAAAATTTGTGAGAAAATTCATTTCTAGCTTTGCAAAGATTGTCAAACCATTGAATGATACGCTGAAGAAGGATTCTAAAGTCTCATGGAATGAGGAATCTAAGAAGGTCTTTGAGGAAATCAAAAGTGCAATCAGTCAAGCTCCAATCTTAATAAGTCCTAACTTTTCAAAGGATTTTTACATCTACTCTTTTTCCTTTGACCACAATATTATTATTTTTTTAACTCAAAAAATTTAAGGATATGATCATCCAATTGCTTTTATGAGTACTAATTTGAAAAATGTTGAGTTAAATTATCCTTTAAATGATAAACAAGATTTTTCATTAGTTAAAGTTATTATGAAATTTAGGCACTACATTCTTAAGAACAAATTGCATGCCATTCTACCAGACCCAACTACCAAGATAATGCTAATCCAATGTGAACTTGGAGAGCAAATAGGTAAGTGGATGTCTGTCCTTTAAGAATATGGCATAAAGATGAAGACTACAAAATTGGTAACATGTCAAGGCTTGATTCAAGTGATTTCCAATACCATCCCTAAGATATATACTATGAAGGTTGATAAACAAAGCTTTCAAGATAATGAAGGGTATGAATCCATTATTAATTTAATAATTAATGTCACTTATCATGTAGGGATAACCAAGAAGCAAAAGACATCTCTAAGGCTCAAAGAAACTCATTATCTGATCAATAATGGGGTCTTGTGCTAGAAGAACTTTGAAGGTGTGTACCTAAGATGTGTCTAAAAGAAAGAAGATATTGAAATAATGAGCACTTTCTATGAGAAGCTAAGGAGTGGGCATCCATCAAGAAATACAACTCAAAAGATCCTCAAGGTTGGATATTATTGGCCTACCATCTTCAAAGATGCTTATAATCATGTGAGATAATTTCATTCATGTCAGATATTCAACACTAAAGAGCCTAAAGCAATAATGCCCTTATAATTGGTCATGATTGACAAGCCTTTTACCCAGTGGGGGATAGTCTTTGTAGGGGTAATCAACCCCAACACATTATAATGTTAAATTTATGTTCTAATAACTACTAATTATTGCACTATATAGACTAAAATAGTGGCCACCAAGAAATGTACAATAGAAGAAGTGATCAAGTTTTTAAAAAAACATATGCACCAGATTTGGGACTCCAATCTCTTTAGTATGTGATAATGGGTCAGTGTTCATGTCCATAAAGATGGCATAATGGGCATATGTAATAGTATTATCCTCAAGTTCTCATCCAACCATTACCCTCAAGGTAATGGGGTATCTAAATCAACAAACAAGAACTTGATGAAAGTCATTAAGAAGTCTACTATAGACAAACCTAGAAAATGAAATAAGCTTCTCAACTATGCCTTTTGGATAAATAGAACAAGAGTCAAGAAAGATCCCAAATCATCTCCCTTATTTATATTATATGGCTAGGAGCCTATATTCCCCATCACACTCAATTTTCCAACTTACAAGTTTATGCTAGAGTATATGAAGGAAGATCAAGAATTTGCAAATTCAAGGTCGTTGGACATTATTCAGATGGAAGATGCAAGAGAAGAAATTTTTTCTAACTTTAGCAGGTACCAAACCACTATGAAGAGGTGGTTTGACAATAGATCAAATATCAAGGTGTTCAGACAAGGAGACTTGGTTCTTATTTGGGACAAAACATCTGAGCCTAAGGGTAAACATATCAAGTTCACACCTTTATGGATTGGCCCATATCATATTGTATATACACTTAGAGATAACACCTTTAGACTCAAAGACCTAGAAGAATCAGAGTTCACACTACCCACCAATGGGTAGTATCTCCAACATTACTTCTCTATTACTCCCCTTGGGGTCTTCATGGAGTAAATTTGTAAGATAGTTAGAGTTAGCATAGGTAGGTTAGTTTATTTTAGTCATTTCTCTCTTGTCCCTTATTTATATATAAGTTGTATATATTTGTTTTCTTCTCTTTTGATTTTTGTTTTGTTGCTTTTTGTTGTGTGTTTTCTTTTGTTGCCTTTTTCCTTACTTCAAATAAGTCCTTTTGGATAACTCCCAGCTCATAGTTCCTTAGTCTACTTGAAACTTTATAAATTTAGAAATGCTGGTATGAACCTCATGCATATGTTAACCATGGATATTATATACAAGCTTAATGTTATGATTTAAATAAACTAGTAAGGACCCATGAATAGGTTATCCATTCTCTAAGACCTTAAACATTGTCTTGAATTGAACCTAGTTTTAAGAAGAATTGCACATATAGTGTGAAAGCTTAATCTATTAAGGTACAGCCATGCTTACACTTTACAAACATCCTTACCTAGGAAAAAGGTTACAACCATAGGTGATTATATATAGATTAGACACTTAACCAAATCCTTAAAAACCTAGCTACCCTGGTTATCAACATTTGTTGAAGTCTAAAATACCTAAAATACAAAAAATAAGAACCCATTACAAAATCAAAAAACTTTTCAATCAAAGATGATTCTGGTAATCTCCACTGAGACTATGGATGCCTAGATGGAAGTGGAACAAGGGTTTGAGTGGATCCAAAGGCATCTCTATTGGGGTTATGGATGCCTAAATGGAAGTAGAGCAATGGCCAAGCCTTCCCTAAATTAAAAGCATGGTTATTAATGAATATTTAAGCATGCTCTAAGTTGATGTTAATGATTAAAGGCATGTAATCTAGAATTTATCCCCTAAGTCCCATGGAAAATAGTAAGTGGAATTAATCACATATAAAACATGGCTATATCTTGATGTTTGATCCTAATTCTACATGTGCAAGGCTTGTTTCAACCATTAACTAATCTTGGTAATGGTACTGATCAAGTGGGATGAATGACCTAGTGGTTTGTCTGAACTAGAGTCTCTAAGTTCTAACATATTTATATGTTTCCTCCAAAAGTTACCATTTTTTGAGGTCAACATACCCCCATTTTTGAAAAATAGGGACCCTTGTGATTACTTTGAACCTTAACACTGAAATCTTGATATTTTGCACTTTATTATAATTTCAAGATCATCCACGCCTAATGAAAATGGCCAACTTATTTATGGTTTTGCTTTAACCTTGCCTAATTTTGCTAATAGTTAACCCTCATGTCTTAAGTTGTAGGTTTCATGTATCTCTTACCAATATATCATACTAATATGTTCAAAGTCTTGTCTTCATTCAAGATTTTTCTAGCCTTTGGTTTATAAGATCTCATAGTTGGATTTTTGTTCAAAAACCCTCCTTCAACAAACCCTAGTTTATACCATTGATTCAATTACAAATTTTGGTGGGAACAGATTTGGTAAGAACATTTTGAATTAACTTTGGACTTAAGCCTAATTTTTATGCTAAGGCTTAGTCATGTTTTTCAACATGACCAAACCTTAGCCTAAAATCCATGCTTAGTCCCCTATTATTTTCCCTCTTTTGTTCCCTATGTTTTAACTGAGTCTAACATATATGTCCTCAGGAGTTTTTATTTCCCTAGCCTAGTCCCCTTTATTATACACTTAGTCTAAAGTCTTAATCCTAAGGCCATGTTCATGTTTATTAACACAAACAAGACCCTAGTCTTAAAACTTTAGCCTAAGTTCTTATATTGACTCATGTCTTAACATAAGAAACTTACTTATTTATAGATCCAATGACTCTCACTTCAACATGAGGAAAGATCTGATGGATTGTAGGAGGCCTGACAAACTTAGAAGCCCTAATCCATCAGACTAATCCTATATGATCACCAGGATCATGATTAATAATCCACACTTAAGCAAGGCTGATGATCAAACAACATGAAATCATCCTCAAGTTTAAATGGATCCCTTTTTAGTATAAATGCTTAAGCTAATCAATTACAAGTGTCTGGATCGAGATCGATGGTCTATGATTAGCCACACAGAGTGGATCTAATGGAACAAATATGGCATTGAAAATTCAAGACATAATAAGGCCTATAGAATCACCATGTGGCACTCTCATGTTCAAGCTTAACATCAAAAAGGGCCCCACACATTAAAATTTGGACTTAGCCTAAGTTTTTATCCTAAGGTTCATTGTATTTTTTTAATACAATGTAACCTTAGGCTAAAACCTTAGGTTATGACTATAATACTTGAAGGAACTTATTTTATTATGCTTATATACTTACGCTTTTATCTTAGTCTATTTTTAATGACATGGTCCCAAGTTAACTTGATATCCTTTATGATTTCAAGAACCAATGGTGTGCATCTACCTAGATCTTAATCGACGATCCATGCTTACTCAAGACTAGATGATCAGATAGAGCATATTAAATCCAAGATATATTGACTAAATGGACTTTATGAGCTTAAAATTAACATTATCATGACCATCATTTGACTTACATGAGGCCATCATTGATGTCTATAAGATCATCAACTTTAATCTCATCAAACCCAATGATTCATGAACTTAAATTTGACATTATAATGACCATCATTTGATTCCTGTGAGGCCATCATTGAAATCATTGAGGCCATCAAATTTAATATCATTAATTATATTTCTTAGAAACATGAATATGATTTATAAACATGGCTAAAGTTTATTGATCTTATTGAAAATAAAGGGACCCCTCAGAAAATATTCAAACACTTAGGACCTTTGGACTTTAAATGATAAAATGATCTTGTGGTCTAAATATTTGTAGACATAGACTTAATCTAAGTCTATTTCCTAAGGTTCCAATTGAATTTATTTAAATATAATAAAACTTAGGCTAGATACTTATATTAGGTCTTAATTTAAGAGGTTATTTTGACATGAAACTTAGCAAAAAATGATTTTAAACTAAGGTTTTTTTGTGACATAAAACATATCGTTTGGTCTTTTATTATTAAGTCTCCTTTTACATGCATTCTAAATCTTAGCTTAAAATATTTTAGCCTAAAGTATATGTCATGTTTATTAATACAAAATAGACTTTAGCCCAAAGTGTTTAACCCAAGTTCCTTCCTATATCCAAATGCTAATTATACATCATGTACCTTGCAGGATCAATGGCTCACAGTTAATTTGAGCAAGTCAATTGAATATAATGAAATCAATGAAGGATATCTAATAGATCTTTGAAGATCCATGGGATCAACATGTGGAAATCACATGTTCACTTCATATAATATAGATCTCAAAAATCCTACAAATGTGCCAAGTGGTACAACCATGGGGCTCAATATGAAAACATCTAATAACTCTCAAGCCTTGGGATCATGATCAATGCCATATGTTGATCCTTTAGAAAGGATCTGAAAATGTGAAGAAAAAGAAGGATTTACAAATTATGACTAGTTATTTTAAGGAATTTATATAAAACTCCATTAAAGTTTCCAAATGGATGCCACAGGTGCCACACAAGCACAAAATGAGAAAACTAAAGATTTTGTGTGCTAAAAAAGGCAAAGGTATAAAGATAGGGGTCTAAATCAAATTCTAGACATGAATGAGCCTAAGTTAAAATATCCATTACCATTAAAGCTTTAAAAAATCCCTAGCCTCCATAATAGGCCCTAATTCAAATTCAAATTAGTCATAGTCAAGCTAAGAAGAGTTAAATTGCAATCTTAACAAGAAAAAATTGACCTAGAGGCTACTTGCAATCAACTGGTGAGAAATTTACAATTCTCATAATCATGGTAGCTCAAAAATAGAAATATAGAGATGAAACTAAGTTGTATTTATCTTCAAAAAATGAAAGAAGAGTTTGTAAGGATACAGACCAAGATGTTGTGGCATTAAACACTAGGAATAGGAATTGGTATGAGCTTTTTTAGACCATTGAGGAGATGCAAGTCATCATAAAGGAAGATTAAAATAATGACACCATCTTGTATAGATAAAATGAATTGGTATCCATCCAAATGGCTAGTCTCCACCATGTTCTAGCAAAAATTGAGGTATTACATTGCATCAATGTCCTTACTCCTATTTTCAAGGATTGTAGGATTGAGAAAGACTGGATAATTGATTAGCATAATTTTAGAAAGATTGCATATATTTCCCCTCTAGAATTTTAAATATACTAAAAACTACATAATCCCAAAATAGACTTTCCCACCATTAGATAATGGATTGGTAAGAATAAATTAAACATAGTCCTTTCCCCATGGTTAATTATCAGGAACCAAGTAATCTAGGACCCCATAGAGAAGATCCCATTTGTCTAATTTAGAGCGGGGATTAGGATAATCATGGCTTTGATAAATAGGTTATCTAGAGCCTCTTCCACAACCTATGTTAATAAAATTTGGGTTATTTATGTCTATTTCATGGTATAAAAAGGACCCACTCCCCCAATTGGTGAAATGATTAACATTTAATTGAAGCAACAATTATCAACTATAAAGAAGAAGACTAGTGGCCACTTCTTCATGATGTCCTATCTATTAGATAGCTTATTATCCACCATCAAGATCATTGACATTAATAATTGGTCACCTAAAGGGAGATAAACCATTTCCCATCATTATTCCAAGCTACTCATATTCAAGTATAGGAAAAAAAATAGTTCATTTATGATTGTGTCAACCCTCTAATCAAGATGTATGTATATTTAATAGAGTCAACCCTCTAATCATAGGGATTCCCATGAATAGAGTCAACCCATGAAAAAAAAGTAGAAGAAATCATAGGGATTCCCATGAATAGAGTCAACCCTCTAATCAAGATGTATGTATATTTAATTAAAGACATTTGGTTCTATCTTTTTTTTCAAATTAATAGGGATAAAAGGGACTTTGACACAGTTGTATAGATTACCAATCTATGTGCCCACAAAATTAGTAGAATAAGAGGTTGCATACCAAATTGTTCATGGTATAGATGGATTTTTCAAGGAGAAAAGGAAATGACTCCACCCCTTCCCTTTGACCATCAGTAGAATTGTATTATAGAATTGGGAACATGTGAATAATATAGCCAGACACAGGGACTCTTTTAACCTATAATTATATGAACTGAGTCAGTGGGACCCTAATGAAAGGGTCACTAAATATTTGAAATCCAAAATAATTATCAATGTATATGAGCATAAACTTGGTCCCCAAGACATATTTTATATCAAAACCTCAATTTTCCCAAAATTATTAGCCAGGTTGAAGAAGCATAACATCAGGCTTAAACATATGTTGGCTAGGGATGAGAATATACCTAGATAAATATGGAAAATAGGGCCCCTTCAATATCACTTTTTGTCTATACCATCCTCTAGGCCCCTTCCAAAATAGCGACAAGCTAGAACACAATAGCCCCAAGCACAAGTTGCATAAGGAACTGGAAAAGAGAAATTAGAAGAGATACTTGGCGAAGAGGGATCATCTCTAGCAGCACCTAAAAGGCTAGATTCTCCAATAGAGTTCTTAGATATGATTGCATTAAAACCTTTTGAGATAGTAGAGGATGCCCTCAAAGTGCTTACTAAATAAAATGGGTTAGATGATGATGATGAAGAAGAAGAAGAAGAGGCTAAGTAACCTTAAGCCTAGGATGAGGAAATAGAACAAAACAAGGGGAATGAGGTTGCTTTGGAATTGGTTCTAACTTCACCTCTGCATAAGAAGAAGGTTGAATTGAAATTGGTTCCAATTAAGAAGAAAAATACTAAAATAACTCTCACTCACCCTATAAGTGAAGTCAACTTCTTTAGTGATGAATATCCAATTCATGGACCAATCATCCTTAAATGGTTCATTTATGAAAATATCCAAAAGATCCTAGCATTTCATCATTCATGGGCCATGATGCAAATATTCCACATTGATGTTCATGATGAAGTCAAGCCATATATATTAGATTTTATGAAAGAAAAGGAAGAGAGAAGAATAATTACCTTTAGAGGATCAAGTGATACATAGATGAACACTTTAGGATTCTCAAGCAGCACATAAATGGAGATCCCTAAACCTCCAAAAGTCATAGAGTCATCAACCAATGTGTAATTAAATCTAGAAACATCAAGATTGGAGAGGGTAACCACCAAGAAGACCTTGGTTAGAAGTAAAGAGTTCACATTTTAGAAGGTAAAACCATTTATTGGTTTAACTCCCATTAGAGGTCAAGGGCTTAGTGAGTACCCAATTCATGAGGAGGACATAGTCAGGTTGGTCAATGCCCATTTATCCCAAATAAAGTTAGGCATAAAAGGCCTATACCAAAATATTAAGAACTTGCAAAAGTAAAAAATATAATATAGAGACATGGGATGTCTTATCAGTTCTAGAGGATATGATAAAGATGTTTGAGGCATTTTTTCATGATATTTTTAATTCCTTTAAAGAGATGAAGACAAGGCATAGTCCTTAAGATCACCTAGATGAGGTACCCAAAGGCTTGATATCCCAATGGTAGATTTCAAAACATAAAATCAAGGAACTCATTAGCATAATGGTTGAAGATAGGATCCCTAGTTTTAGAACCATAAGCCTTGCCCACTTGAATACTATTATGGGCATAATTTTTAACAAGATACAAGGTTTAAACACATGGTTAAAGAGCTTAGAGAGGGTCACTAGGGATGATGAATAACTAATAATTAGAATTGAGTAGCTTCTTAGCACCATTCTTGCCACACCCTCAACACTTAGCTCCCTGGGCATCATTGGAGATGAGGAGTATAAGCATAGGGTCACTTTGGTTATACAAGAGGTAAAAACAAAAATGTAGGCCTAGTCTAGTGGTGATAAAAGTAGGATCATGGGCATGATCCTAATTACATAGGAAAAAATTACAAAATCAAGAAGTATCAGGGAAGCAATGGCGAAATATGATAGAGATTTTGATGACTTGGTAGACCAGGAGGATAAATGCCTATTAGATCTAGTTATCAACTTGAGGCTAGTTAATGAGCAACATCAAAAAGACATGAATATTCTTTAGGAACAAGGCACTTCTTTACCATAAGGCCTACCCAGCTAACTAATAATATTCTACTTTGTAAGAAACTTTGAAACATTTTACGAGAGTATATTATTTTTTTGTAAAGGCATGTGCAAGTTTGTTAGCACATTTTCCTATAGGTCAGTCCACTTTGGAAAAGAAAATGTATTCTAAAAATGGTATCACTCTAGAGAGCACCTTGATTGAAGATGTCCAAAGTACACCCTCACTCCAGTTGATATAATTGGAACTGCTCATAGTGTGGGTGACTCTATACTAAGAAGAACCTCTAGAGAGGGCTGGTTCCCTTAAGATTTATCTATTAAAACTGATCACTATTTTTTTAGATGAAAAGGGGAAGGAGAAGCTGAAGGGAAATCCTATTTAATGGGGTGATGCACTTGAATTTTTTAAATCCTTTGGAAGCTATTGAAACTAATGTAGACATATAAAATAATAAAAGTCTTATATTTCCCTTAAACATAAATATTTCAAATGAAGGATTGAAAGAATTTTGGGTTACAATATTCCTTTTTACCTCTTCACATGACCTATAAAAGGTGAGATAGAAAGCAATAGGTGAGGAATGGACCTACCAAAAGGAGATATAATCCCACTTATATGATAATACATAATCAATTACTCTATTCTCTATCAAACCTCATATGCAAAATAAAAATCTCCTTTATTTATGTATGATCTAGATATAATTTCTACTTTACCTCCAAGAATTATGCAAAATGGCTTGAAAAAGCCAATATATATGTTTAAAACCTAACTATAGATAATGTGGCATTTAAAATGGAAAAGGATTAGTCTTGGTTGACTAACTCAAGACTAACTCCTTTATAATTTTTAATCAAAACTTTAAATATCTTCAATCTCCATAAAAATGCATGATCGACAAAGTTGGCATAGGAAGGAAGATGGTGAGCCCATTTGACAAGTCAAATATTTTTGCATGAAATTTTGCACCAAAAATTGGATGCATAACTCCACATGAAGTTGAGTTGTAAGTGTTTGAAAGGATTTGATGACAAGTTAACTAAGAATAAATGCATGACTTGTCAACTAGTCCACTGAAGTAAAAGACTAGTCAATCCCAAAATAGCCCTCCTTTGCATGAAAATGGACCTTGAAGAGTGATAAGTGCAAAAATATCTTCATGGAGTAGTATATATTAAGCATGTAAATTCATATTAAACTCTGGGAATGGCCATCTAATGCCAAACTCCAACTTGACCTTTTGATCAACTAGGGTTATTAAGCCAAAAAAGGCTTAAAGGCTAATATATGCAACTGGAAACCATGAAACTTGAAATAAGAATCCATGAAACTTGAAAAAATAATGGATTATACTTGGAACAACTTTATTCATCGCCAAAAATGTGATTTTGATGATAAAACTTTCACCATTTAGTCAATAGGGTTGACTAGGCCTATTTTGCTCCATTTTCTAGTAGATTGGCCATTTTGATTAAGCTAGTAGAGACACATCTAGGATGATTTATAATCAAATTAAATTTAGGATGAATAAAAATTATTATTATTGTATATCCATTGATTAGATTTCATTAAATGCTTTGTATTTCATTTTACATACTTTTTACCCCTCATCTATATAGTTTTATGCATAGAATTGACATTTTTCAAATCCTCTCTAAGTTTAATTAACATTTTAAAAAAATTATGTTGATCTATGATGATTTTATGGCAATAAAATCCATTTTTCTCAAAACTAGGTTTTTAGGGGTTTAGGAGGGTTTTAAAGATGAATATTTAAAATGATGGTTCATGAAGTACAGACATCAAAATTAAAAAACATATACATTTATGTGTATCTAATTTACCCCCTTAACATCCCTAAAAATATTTATTTCTCATGCAAAATATATGAAAATTTACCACATGGATGAAATTTCCCTGTGGGGTTTAGCTTGCATTCTAGGTTGCCTATGCTCTTAATGGTTGTTCATAAAGCACAACCCATAAAATGATATTAATTTTTAATTAATTATAATTAAATATGGGTCATGAAAAAAAACTAAGATAATTTGGCCAAACTCCATATGTGGTGAACAATATGAGCATCTAAATAAGAGGCTTAGAAGAGTGTCTAAAACTATAAAAGTGAAAAAACTTCACCAAGATGAAAAATAATATTCCCCTACTTCAAAAAACATAAAAAAAAATCATCATATTACCTTTACCATTATATAAAAACACTTTTAAGGCACATTTTGGTTTAAAAGTCAAAAAACCCCTTTTTGGCATATATGTCACTTCGCTTGCAAAAGCCTGTATGAGCATAATTTGTATTAAATTTGTAATTTTTAAACTCTCAAAATTTCTTATTATGATTTAAAAACATAATCCCATGATTTTAAAACTTTTAATTTAGATTATAAGTTCATGTATCACTCCATAATGATGCCTACTACAATGGTGACCTCCAACAAACATGCTAAGGTTTGAGAAAAAATAGAGAGTATCTCAACTCATAAAATAGCCTTGAAAATTTTCCAAAATATTCTTCAACTCATTATGACATTGTTTACCAAATTTTAGATCTTGAAATCACCTATAGCTCCCAAAAACCTCAATTTTCCTTTAAAAATGACACCTATGCATGGATTGTCTACATGTTTGACTAAATTTTAGTATTTTTGAGCTTTTTTCATGGTGTTTTTATGTTTTAAAGGTCAAAAACATATCCCAAGGGCTTAATAGTCTTTTCAAGAGTTTTTAAAACTCCTCTACCCCTATTTTCAAGCATATCAAGATCCTCAAACAATGCATTTAGGCTTTAAAATGACTATGTTTTTGCTTTTAGAGATGGATTTTGATGTAGTATGATCATATTTAGTAAAAAATACATATTATTTAGGTTAATAAATACCATTTATATCAAAAATATATCTCTTGGCATATCTCCTTATAGCCATTTGATCAGTTTCAAGCTTTTAGCCCCTATACTATGAAAGAATAGGCATGTAGGGTACTTGATTGGGGTAAACCTAACTATTACCATCTTTAATATTTCACCTTAGAGTGTTTAGTCCATACATTTATCACCTCTCACTAATGGTTACTCTTAAACCATACCCCCTCATATGAGAGACCTAGACACTACAATACCTCTATAGACCTTTGTCATTATGGAGATATGGATGTAGGTGATGATTATGCAAGCTTGTATAACCTTAGATTCCTGATTATATTAATTTTAGGTTGATATTTTATTTATTTTCTACATCCTTCAAACCTTAATGCCACTCCTTCCATGATTTTAGTCACTTGATCAAAAAACCCTTATGAACACTTCAAAGTATTCACTCCCTTCCTATAGTAGTTGTAGGTCACTTTTAGGTGGTTGTAGGTTATGATTTTATATAACCCTCCAAAAACCTTGATATAAGTTTTCCATTTTCATTCCTTAATATATAATTCCTATGATTTCAAACCTTTGATAGGTGTCTTGAAAATTAAAATAAATCTTTCAAACCAACTACCCTATGTGACTTCATTGCCCCTTTATAGACAAAGGATGATTTTTTTCGGCTTTTTTGAAACTTGGAAATCCTTTTCTTTCATGTTTGTTCATGTTGAAGTTTATTTTAAAGCAATCCAACCTTATTAATCCAAACCCACTTTATAAAACCCTTCAAGACCTAAAACATATACAATTAAGCCTCCTTTGAATGTAACATAGACCTGTAGGTTTTGTATATGATGTATTCGATGTTCTTTTGAATTATAATCTTGCTTATGCCTATGGTAACCTTGATCAAAACATTGAATCCTCCACCCTTATATAACTCAAATAATCCTTTTTCCTTCAAAATTTCATTCCTACCCTTAACCATTATAACACAAGCCTAGAGGATGTTTCAAAAGTACTATAGGTCTCTTTAGAGATGGCTATAGGTCTATATTGGGGTTGTAGGTCAGTTTTGGCTATTTAAACCCTCATTGAGACTAGGTATTCCCTTTTTCATTTTACATTATTTTATACCCCTTGGTGACTAACACCTTGACCAACAATAGATGAAGTCAAGCACAAGCTTATAGGATTCCATCTTGTCCTTGAATTGACTGTATGTGGAATGTGCAGAATAAAACAAGGTTCTTTTGAATTTGGAAACCTTAAACAAGAGTGTTTGCTGCCTTTTTAATCTCATAACCTATTTCTTAACAACCTTAACTTACCAATTAAGTATTTTGTCCTTAAGTTCCCTTACCTTCATGAAATAACTTCTTGGTTGTACTTTAAGGTAGCTTGCCTTTGTACAGATAGGGGACTATAAGTACATCCTGAATATCATTTTATCTTATCAATATCAATATCACACCCTTGAAATATCCTATGGCAGCCTCCTAAGTCCTTAATTTCTTTGTTTTATTCTTGGTTAATAACCCTACGAAATTGTAGGTCTAGTTCCATATAAGAGGCTTGGAGGTGCATTAGGCTGTAGATAGGGTCTTATCTTGGTGTTGTAGGTTACCTTTACCCTAATTTAGGCTTGTTTGAAGTTTTATTACTCCATGTGATTCGTGTTTAATAAACCTTATAATGATCACCTAAGTTCTGGTTAAACTACACCCACTTATTGAAGCTTTTAGTCTTACTTATACCAAAAGGCCTTCCTATACGGCACAGGCCTATAGGTGCCTTTAGGGGTATAAATGAGTTCCATAAGAATTATGAATCTTTGGATTATAAGACACATGATTTTCAAAAGTGTAAACTCTTTTAGGAATACATTTTTATGGCATGCCAAAACCCTTTGAAAACAATCCATCTCCTTTTAAAGCATGACTGTTTGTATATCTAACTTGTGTATAGAATTTACCAAGCGTAACTTTAAATAAGGTTCAAAAATAATTATTTATTTCTTTGACAACTTATATTATTACAATAAGTAAGGTTAATGCATAAAGACCATATGAAATACCTTTGCCTCTTTGAGATCCATATCTTTTTCTCATACTGATGTCTTACTAGATATTAGGCCTGTGAACCTTTATATTGGTTGTGTTATGAAGCTTTATGGTCTATCTTATTTGATCATGCCTAAGATGATGCCATTATTAACCTTTGTTCTCCTATGTGAGTAATGTTTGATTGTGTATAGGCCTTTAAGGAGATTTCATGTTCTTTATTACAACTTGATGATCAACTCTTGATTATTTTATACTTGTTGTAGGTCCTTATATATGACTATAATTTGACCTTGAATAGCCTAAAAACACTCCTTATCATGTTCATAGTGCTCCTTAATCTACCTTTGGCTCCTTAAGGTGATCTCATGGAATGGAGGTGGGGTTTGAGGGGTGATTGAAGTGGAAAGACATTAATTATGATGGAGAAAACATGATAAAGGGTGGAGTGAAGGTGAAAACATAGTGATAATGGCTATTTGAAATAATGATATGGATAGGATGAGGTGGAGGTTAACCAAGAGACTGAGAGCATAAGAAAACTAGGATAAGGAGAGTATGCAAAAATGAACACATGACCATTATTTCACCTAACATTAAAGGGCATTAGAGAAGAGGAAGAGAGCAAAATTGAAACTTGGTTTTCTCAAAAAACCTTAAAATTTGCAAAAATTCCTTAAAGAATGCTAAATAGGCCCCTTGGAGACACCTTTAAAGTATGGATATGGTCATTATTTGCCATAAAAATTGGAAATATTCTAATAAAAATGATTTAAAATCATGAAAAACTTTATGGAACCATGAAAACACCAAATTCTTGAAAAATTGAACCTAACTTCTTCTTCCATGACCATACAATTCCTCCTTGCAAGCTTGCACTTACTATAGATTGACTAGTTGAGTTTGAGACCTCTATTTGACACTAAATTGAATGAATAACACCTAAATTAGACCATGGAAATGTATATAAATTCCTTAATATTATTTAACAATTTTATTTTCCTTGAAACTTTGCCCAGGTGAGGAGAAAATAGAGAAAAATAGTTGCCTTTTTGGTTGCAAATAAACTAAATTTGACCTATCTTCAACTGAATGGTTCATGATCTTAGATAATCCAATTTATAAACCAATTAGACAATAAATAATCACTCTAAGTCTACTTTCTTCACCCTAATTTTTAGAGTTATACCCTTCCTCAATAGTCTACACCACTTGAAAACCTACAGGCAAGTCCCTCTGTGCCAAGAAGCAAAATACCAAAAGAGGACTAGTTTTGGGCCTATATGGCCATGAATTGCCATGAAACTCCTTATGAATCCTTCTAATGACCTAAAATGATAAACCTAGCCTTAGATATATAAAATCAGTACTTTACATTGGAAATAGATGAAAAGAAGTTCTTTTATACCTTTAAAAGACTACCAAAGCCTTCCACTACTTGGAAAAGAACATTTGAGAAGTAATACATGACATTACATGAAAAAATAAACTTTTAACCCTTTTTTCTATTTTAAATATGGAAATTGGCATGTGTGGGCTATTTTGGGGCCTTTTGGCTATTAAGATATATCAAATGACCTTTTTATGACTTAAAACTTAGGACTTAAGATATTTTCATGTTTTTAAACATATTAAAAGCTATTTTGAGATAATTCAATGACTTTTGAAACCATTTGTGATGATTTTTACCCTATTTTTTGACATTTTCAACCAAAATTTGTGTTTTTAGACCATAATTGATCAATTTGACTAGCTACAAAGGGCTAAGGACTGGATTTTTGAAAGTTTCAAATGATAGGGGTAATAATTTGACCTTGAAAATCCAAATTACTAATAATAACTTTGTAAAAAGGATAGTTATCCTTATCTCTTATATATTTGTAATCTTATGACTAATCGGTGTACTACCTTAGTCTCCTATAAAAGGTAGTATTGCCATTTTGTAAAGAGGAGGGAGTTTTGAGCTAAAACTTGTATACTTTCAAGTAATTAATATAAGTAAGGAATGTTGATAATTTTTTCTAAATTTGTTTGTATTAATTATTACATGGTTTCTCTCTCAATTACTTATTCTAAGCCTTTAATTTGAATGGTTTCTATGAATTCTTAATGTGCATCTTTGATATAGGGTTGCTAATTTATGTTGATGCTAAATTAGTTGAATGTTCTTAGACTTTGCTTCATTTTATTTTCTTTGCATTAGGATGTGAAAATGCTATGTGAATGCAGTAGTATACCTTTAAGACAAATTTAGTTCATACTTGTATTCTTTCATGCTTTCCTCAGATATTCACCTGGTGTGTGGTGAGATTTGACCATCTGCTACTTCACATTATATATTTGTTAAATGTATATTTAGTTGAAAGTAAAACCTTGTCATGATGTTTAAGGCAAAGATCAACAATCACATACTTTCTTTCTACTTTACCCTTCCTTTTGATTCTTTTTTTGACCAAATCACTCTAGTTTAGATCTCATTGTAAATATTCACTTAGGTTACTCTTTAGTGTAAAAATTTGATCATAATTCACTAACATCAGTATATATGCTTCAAAATTTTCATAGATTAAGGACCACAGTGGTTCCCAACCACCAATCAATATAAATTTGTGTTATAGTTTAATTTTCTCTGCCTCTATTTCACCATAGTTAACTAGATTACTAAAACCTATTAATCATACTCTCAATTCTCAACATTCTAAAATGAGAAGTGTTCTTTAAACACTAAGATCACTTATGATACACTCAGAGGCATTAATAGGTGGGTTTTGGAAAAACATGTCCTATGTGAAGATGGACTTGATTGATATCTAAGGTGTATGTTGGATATTGAATTATTTCTTTAGATTGTGTTGATCGAACCAACTTATTGGTAGGGTTAGGAATGGGTTGGGTAGGTAATTAAGTGGTTCTAGTTGGTTGTTGAGTGTTTTGAATTGAGGCCTACTATTGTTGTTAGTTTTATTGAGGAAATCCTTAATTACTCTCCAAAGTTGTTTCCATGGATTAAATGGAAAGATCCATTGTTGGTTTTGGAATTACCCAAGTTGAGGTTTTTTTCCATTTTATTTCATCCATAACTGATTTTGTGGTAGTTGTCAAGTTATTTAAGGAAAATTTTGGTTGGGCATATTTGTCCAAAAACCATATTGAGGATTATTTGAGAATTGAGAATTTGCAAACATAGAGTTTGATGTCATACTTGACCTTTGCACCCATGGTTTCCATTGAGCCACATAAAATACTTGATTCTCATCTCCTCCTATGGCATGTAGATCCACAATTTTAGGTTTCTCCTCAATTATGTTTCCTAACTGAGCTTTCATAGAATGGCATATGCATTCTGACTTCTTTTTCCTACATTTAGGGTAATAGGTGGCTAAGGATTTTTCAATTTCTTCTTATTTCTTTTGTGTATGCAATATATCAAGCTGAGTGCTTAGGTAGATAATATTTTCCTACTTCATGTCCTATAATAGGTTGTTTACTTCACCTTTAGATATTCATATTATAGATTCTACAACAAGGGGTTTACCCCTACTTTTATTCATGGTTGATCTGGAGTAGTTTGTGTATAGATCTGTTAGTTCATTAAAGGAAAATAAATAAACATCACCACCAAACATTAAGTATAGCTCCTCCATAAAATCATCTCTAATTCCTTTCAATAATATCATCTTGATAGATTCTTTCTCCATTGTATTCTATTTGGAATTTTATAGGTTGAACATAAATCTTTCCATATATTCCTCTAAAGACTCATCATCAGCTTGTGTCATTATGAATATGTTATCTCCTGTAGTTTCTTCCTCTATAATATTCTTGGTATTTCAAATAAAAATTCTCTTTCATTTCTTCCCAAGTATAAATGGCATCCTTTCCAAGTCCCATGACCATCTAAGTGTTGCATTTTTGAGTGTTTTTATAATTAGCTTGATTTTTTTAGCATCTTGATTATAATCATAGTTCCACCATAAGATGTTGACCTCAACAATAAATATGTCTAGATCCTTAGATGTTTTTCTCCTAAAATTTGGGAGGGTAGAGTGAGGAATATTTTTCATAAGTGCATTTCCTTCAGGAGTGAGGATAGGAAATTCAAAGGTAGTAGATTTGTTGGTAGTGTTTTCTTCTTAGATATCCTCCATAAATACTCTTTGTGTTGGTAGACCAAAAGTTCTTGCCACCCACTTCTCAAAATTCCTATCAATTCTTCTTTTTTTGGGGGCGTAGAAGATAGAGATGTTATCTTGTTTCTTAGGAATATATGTATTTTTATACAATGGGGATGGTCTAGAGGTTTTAGAAGATTTAGCTTGTGTCCCATCAAAGAGTCTTTCTAAATTGAAAGATTTTGTTGGCTTGGTATTTTTCTAGGAGCAAGAATAGTCTTGAATGGATCTTTAGCAAGAAATTCAGGTGATGAAGGGAAGGGAAATTTATATTCATGAGTATGATTTGATAAGGTTGGGATCCTCAAGGGTGGTACATGTGGGTCTCTTCCAGGAGTATGAACCTCTTCAAGTTCTCTAACTTGTGCTACCAACTCAACCAAAAATTCATCCTTTTTTACCTCTTCTATTGATAATTGTGAGTGATCTTTAGGAATTTATTCATGCCTCTCACCTGCTATAGGATAAATTTACATTCTTACAGTAATAGTTGATGATTCAGGTATAAATATTCCTATATGATCCCCTTCTATTTGCATGTACCTCAACTACTATTTCTCTATTTTTAAAAAACTTTTTTGCCCCCCCTACCTACACAAGGGTAGTAATATGGTTTTTTTTTTTTAATTCTACTATTCTACTTTTCAAAATGGGAAATTTAAACTATAAAAATAGGAAATATTTTAATATATAAAATATTAAACTCTAGAAATTATAAAAGTGATAAACATCCATAAATAACCACTATCAAGATTGAATATTTTTAGTCTGTGACACCCTCACCTGAAAATGACACCAAAAATGACTAGCATTAGATTCACAATCAAATATACTTCTCTTGATCTAAATGAACAAGGAGAGTTACCATATACATGTATCTTCTACTTCATTTAAATGTCAACTCAAGGATTTAAACTTGATAGGATGATGTCACTATATGTACACACTTAATCTTCTAATTTGACCTTCTATTGATTGTAATCTAGGATGTTAAAAATCATGCAAGAAATGAAATTCTAAAATTGAACACTCATATAAAAATATGATTTAAATGATTACACTATTTTTATTTAGAAGCTTCCTTAAAATGATTTATGCACAGATAAAAATCACACAATAAAAAAATATAACACACAACATATAATTGAGATAAATAATATGCTTAGTTAATTAATAGATTGGATTATTACTGCAATAATTTCAAAGGGGGCCCTTCCTCCTTATGAATCTATCTTCAATCCTTCCTCTGAAAACAATGAAATGGACTCAAAAATAATTTCTCGGATTAATAAAAAATAGCAAAGAATTGATGCAGGGAGATTACAATAGTATTTGTCTTACAAAATATGCTTTTGCTATATTTCTCTAATTGATCTCCACTTCCTCTAAATCATGTTGCTACATATATATATATATATATATATATATATATATATATATATATATATATATATATATATATATATATATATATATATATATATATATATATATATATATATATATATATATATATAACAAGAGAGATTGTCTTATATAAAACAAAATACATTCCAAACTAAGAAACATTTAGCTAAAGGATAATAGAAATTAGTTCTTTCTACTAAAGCTATTATTCATACAAATCTTGCAACACTACTTTAGGATAAACCAAGATATTATAGTCTTTAACCAAATATTTATTACATTAAATGAAAGTTGTTATAGTTTTTGTGAGTTGGTTGAATTCGGAATCAAATTATGTTTGTTCATAGATTTGGTCATGCAGTGGTTGTAGAATGTTTTTATGTGATAAAATACCTTTATTATAAGATGGTCTATGATATATACATATTACGTCAAAACACCTTTAACACATTATGAATAAAATCATCATATAGTAAGAGATAAATATTATATACTTGATTCTAAGACAAAAGTATAACTATTCAAAGATATATGAGAACATAATGATATTTGAAAAACATGGTTGTCTAAGGATAAAATATTATGGGGAAATAGTTCATAAATAGGATAAACAAAAAGAGTGAGTATGGCAAATAAGGACAATAACATGATAATTACAGGACTCATCAGTCACCTTAGTCTCTTCATCATGCATGTAGTTCATATGACATATCATATTCATAAATTTATTCTCATACTTAGTGACTATCATATTCTATTATTTTAATAGTTGAAAATTAGTAATTTTTTATTCCTTGAAGTTGGCACTTAAGTACCTCTTCTATAAATACCTTTCAAAAATCTCCTAAGTGAGATTCATGGGTTGATATCCTTATAATTCATAAAGATGAATCCACCCTAAGGATTCAGAACTAGCCAAATAATATTATGCTACCTTATATTTTAGTTTAAAAGGCATATTTTTTAGATTGAAATACTTTTATTGGTGTACTATCCAACCATCAATTGTGTCATTAGTTTCTTCTCCTAAAAAATGTTGGTGGATGAATTTTATTAATTTATTTTATGATAGAATCAACTATTGCTAGTGGTAGCTCTTAGAGTATTGGTTCCTTTCCTTTTTTATTTTATTCCCCATGTAAGCCTACTTAAGGAACACATTCAATATTTTTGAGCCTACATTCAAGGGTTTCTATTTTTTCTTGAATGGAATTTAAGGCTATTATAATTCGATTCAAGACTTCCTAATGTATATTATTTGATTTACCCCTAACTATGCTAGAATTAGTAGCTTTATTATTATAATATACATTATTAATGGGAGGAGTATCATCTCTATTATTCACATTATAATCCTCATGGCCTCATCTTGGTTTCTACCTCTATCCCTAACAGGATTCATATTAACATCAATTCTTCCTCTATATCTCATTGACACCATCCTTAGGATTTCAAAACTTCAAGTTTAGGGCATGGTATAGATTTAAAAATTTCTCCTAGAGTTCCTAAGATCATAAACCTCAACTCTAATACCAATGAAATAAACCAAAAAAAATTAAAAAACAACAACAAATTACTTAAAATAAACTAAAAAAGTTGAAGACTTAAAAAGTCTATAATAACATTTAGACTTGTCTTGGACTAGATTAAAAAAGGGTTTGTTATATGCAAATTCCTATGATTAGGTCTTCTTGAGTAGATCTTATAATAAAGTGTTCAATCCCTCATGATATATTAATCTCATGATGTATAAGTGTATTGATATACCCTTATAAATTTTGACATAAATATATGTCTATGAGTCATCTTTCCCATAATATTGATTAAACAAAACTCATCTGTAAATAATTATTACTTTGAGGAAGATAAGCTTACAAAAAATGTTAGGCTTAAAGGAATATTATAGGATCTACTAGATTCCTTATAAATTTAAAGCATGCTTAATCAAGCCATACAACTTAAATAGAATTAGTATCTTTATTTATCTTATTTAAATTTTAAAATTCAATTAAGCATATATTTACTTCATATTTATAATAAAATATTACTTTAATACAAACCAAGATTCATGATAAATTATTATTATCCACAAGTCTTAAGTGACATTCCATTAAACAAAATGAATTAACACTTCCACTTTCATGCACTGTAAAAAAATTACCAATATAGCTACATAAAAAAAGCCAATTCATATAATAATACATCAACCTATGATAAGTTAGTATTTTATTTATCTCTTACATGATATTACATTTTAAAATTAACTACATTCTATGTTAGGGTCATAATATAATTTTTTAACAAACTAAACTATAACACATGGTCTATAAACATAACTTAGGAATAAATTAATTTTATTCATTATACTTATAAATTAACTTAATTATATGAACTCTATTTAGGGTAGCTCCATATTTCCACCTCTAAGAATCATCCTCTTTTGAGTTCCAAGTAACAAGGTTATAACTTAACGATTAAAAATAATGAAACACATTAAGTTATGAAATAATGACTCTTCATATGTGAGATTTTATTTTAAATGCATATCTTATCTAATGATAATTTATACCAATAGAAAATAATTCATTCTTTACTAATCTCAAAAGTTCTCTATTAATTATAGGCACAATGTTATTCATTAACTTATGCAAAATTCATAATCCAAGGATGCATTTAAAAGAGAATATATAGAATTTCATTGCACCTAAATGTCAACATTATCAAATTATGTGATTTATATAGATATAAATTTTTAATTAAAAAAGCATGCTTATTAACCCAAACATTTGAAAATAAATATCAAATTTTCCATCATGTCATAACTAAATGTCTTCAAGGATTATGTGACCTTTATTGTGAAAATAAACAAGATAATTATAGAAGTATGAGTGGAACCCAAATAGTTCCATCAATTAAATATTTAAAATTATGAATTGACTTATGTTATAACCCCAATCATCTTTCACAACCATTTATTTGTTTAATTAAGGAGCACGAACATAATGAATCATACACCCATTCAAAATCCTTTTAAATCAACTAGTTAAATAATTTCCTCCAAATTTTTCAAATTCACAATAGAATGTTAATGATTATATCATAGACAAAATTTACTTCTTGAAATAAATAGAGAATATAAATAACCCAACAACTAAATAAATAACCAGTTCAACTTTACACCTTATCCCAAACAACTACACATCAACACAAGAATGAATACATTTAGAAAACACTTCCAACTTAGCCAAGTAAACATATTGATTATCCAACTATTAAAACTTAGGAAATTGGTCATAAATTTAAGTCTAAGGCATAATAGGGATAATGTACCTTGATTTTTCACAACTTTGTCTTAAGTTTGAATAGTTTTTGCATCCAATTTCCATATAGTGAATAGAGGTGGATTAAACTTGTATATATAAGGTTCTATTACTTATGAAGATAACAAAATAATCTTAGACTAACCTTTTGAGGGGCACACATTTGAAAAATTACCCATTGGGAAAAGTTACAGCTAAGGATAGTAGTGCCTAGTTGGCGACACTAGTGCCATGTGGCTATAGTGTCCCAAATGTGGTGCTAATGTCCTTTTGGTAGACTCTTGAGAGAGTTGGATTAGGGTTAGAGGTGAAAGTTTAGGGACTATGTATTTATTTGATATATGTGAATAAGGTATATTAAATGGATATAAATTTAAGTCTAAGGCTCTATAATAGGTCTATGATAATCCTAGGGATAGGGTAACTCAAGCAACATTGTTAGCATCCAATTACCACTTTTAAGTGATTACATTTCCCCTATTTATGCTAGTAATGTAGCAAAGTGAAATGACTAGTATAACTAAAAGAAAAGTGTACTTGGACTTACCTTAAAAGTGAAACCTATATAGCTAAGTTTAAATATGTGAATTTGGGTTCACATATGTGAAAATGATCCATAGCAATGTCCTGTAATGAAACATGCAAAAATCAGTCCTTACTAATGATATTCAAAAATAAAAGACTATGCTGAAATGAAATAAATGAGTAAAGAGAGAGGAAAATAATGAATACACCTCATTAGGTACACAAATTAATACATTAACCTAGGGGTAACTTACATGTGTTAAAGTGCATAGTGATCATATCATTGAATAACTTGAACTAAGTTACTGGTTTGCTCAATCTTCATATGGGTGGATCAAGAAATCAATCCAGTTTTGACTCCATCATTGCCCACCCTTGCTTGGTGGATCTTAATCTATGTGAGTAACTTGGATAAGACTACATGTGTGTTGAATCCTATCATGTAGGTGGCTTAAGAACTCAATTAGGACATGACTCCATCATTTCCCCCTATGTGAAGTAGAAGCATATATAACTATAATGCACAAAGTGATGAAACTATCTAATTGAGTAATTTAACTATGTATTCAACTCTATGGCCACTCGAGTATATTAGGTTGATCTAGGCCACTTAGTAATTCCAACCACTATAGAAGGAGTAAGGAATGAATCCAATGATAACATGAAATTTTATAGTAAGTTTATACATCATAAAGAATGACATGGAGTTTATCATTCCATCCAAAAAACCTATTTGAAGCTAAGTATATTGAAATTATGTGTCACGCACATGCCCCCAATCTGATATCTGAGTATACTTAATTTAAATAATGTAACAATTAAATCTTTGTAACTAAACTAAATGTATGAGAGATCATGTCATGCATTATGCCCCCAAATATGAGTAACTAGTATGAATCTAAATTAAAATGACTAAATTTGAGCTAAATCTAAACATAACTTCCAAACCTATGACTATATCTATGCAAATATTTATTGTACTTAGTGTACTAGTATGAATGATCTAGACTATTTTGAAGCTAGGACTACTAGACAACATCACCCTATAGTGGATAGTATCACCTTATGGTACTAGTTTCCCAATATGGGAACTAATGTCTACCTAGTCTGATCTCTATGTGGTTTGAACTGACTACTGAGTCTCTATTCTATTTTGTGTTTACCATGAGTCTGATATCTAAAATTGAGCCTATGTTCTAAAATGTATCTATTAAAATTAATGTAAGAGCCTAATTTCTATGACAACCCCTATAAATTCCCCCTCTTTTAAGTTCAATTATGAAATCTATAGAATAATTTCCCTCTAAAGAAGTATATCTATAAAAAGTGTTAGCCAGATCATGTGAATGATATTCCAATATAATGTAAAACATAACATCAAAATTTTAATGTATCTGAGCATAAGTATGAAACATAAGATGTATGTTGTAATCTAGAATTGCACAAGAGTATCAAGATAGATGTAAGCAATGAATAATATCATTAAAATCCAACTACCTAGGGGGATGTGGCATGATGTCCATCAAGACACCCAAGTAAGAAGGGTAGATACATGATATCCCTCATGACATTGAAAACTAGTGTGTGTGTGTGTGTGTGTGTGTGTGTGTGTGTGTGTGTGTGTGTGTGTGTGTGTGTGTGTGTGTGTGTGTGTGTGTGTGTGTGTGTGTGTGTGTGTGTGTGTGTGTGTGTAATAATAAAATACAAGTGTCATGGTGTATAAGCATAAAAGGAAGCAAACATACAAGCACATGAGGCATGCAAAAGGTAGGCCAAGGGTCCATAATATAAGGGACATGGGCACATGTCACTAAATCTAAGAATAAAGACATAAAGGGACATGATCAAATATCTATATATGTGAACAACAAGCAATTTGTCATAGAGCCATAGAGAAGGACATGTTTAAATCTCCACATATAAAAGCATAAAAAATCACACAAAAGGGACATGGGCACATGTCGAAGGCATACAAAAAAAGTAGTATAGAATCTAAGGAGCAATGGTAGGTTCAAATACCCTCAAAGATGTAAGAATCATAGTAACACAATCAAGTCTAATCTAGGAACTAGAAATGAAAGCATGTATAACTATGTAAGATAAATCTATATATATTTTAGGATGCATATATATTGAGGCTAACTAGTGATAGTCGATAAAAAAATTGAGTAATGAATATCAAAATCAATATCATGATAAATCAATGCATAGATATAATGTATAGTATGTAAAGATAAAACATGTTTATATCAACTATGTAGGATATGACCCCAAGTGGAAAGATGTATCAAATTTATAAACGTAGCTCAGTGTATATGCCCTATATGGGTAGATGGTATCTAGTTTGGATCAGT
This sequence comes from Torreya grandis, assembly GCA_037957365.1. Taxonomy (NCBI): domain Eukaryota; kingdom Viridiplantae; phylum Streptophyta; class Pinopsida; order Cupressales; family Taxaceae; genus Torreya; species Torreya grandis. The sequence continues at coordinate 145,803 of JARHVA010008972.1, read as the reverse complement.
ATAGTGTACCAAAGTCATATTTGGAATTTTCAAGCACTTGATAATAATAAGTGAATCATATGTGAATGATAAACCTTACAATACTAGGATAGCTAACAATATGTAATATATGGGAAGTAGTAGAAATGTAAACATAACAATGCATATAATCTATTTAAAAAACTGAAATATTTGAATGTTTTTGTAGTTTTACATATTATATTATTTTTATATTTTTTAAGTAAAAGCTATGTATAGCAAATGAAAATAAAATATGTATAAGGAGAAAGAGAGAGAAGGAAGTTTGTAAAATGGTAGGAACCATAATAACCAATGAGTCTCATGGGAGACCCAATAACACTATGGCTTGTCTCAAAAATAGGAATGGTAATATTTTTTGCAACGTGATTCTTGTGATGTAGCTGATTGTTGTTTTAGTAAGAATATGTGTATTATTCATCATCAGAATCATAATAACCTAGTGTGCTAGAAGGAATTGCCTCATACTATGGAGATGACCTTTTTGAATTGTGCTTTGGCATATTGATTATGATTTTTCCCTTTGAAACTATGCTTGTTGTAGACGTGTGGTGTTGTGGAAGCTCTTTTGCTAGAAAACCTTGTTTGAGAATGCTTATTGGTTGAGCATGATTTTGACTTTGTAACTAAGGATCTTGATCTTTTTATAACATTTCCTATGTATCTAGATTTTTTGCCTTGATAAACTATATTTTTGATAGATGTGCCTTAGAAGTTCAATAAAACCTAAACCTTGTTGACCACTATTATCAATTTCTATAATAGTAGAAGTGATGCCTTGGGCATGTTTGCTCAAACCTTGACCATGATAATCATACTATTGTAGATACTTTTGACCAAATCCATACCATATTGAATGTTGAGCATCCTTTTAGAGAGGTATCTTTTCTTGATTTATTTGTGCTTGTTTTACTATTTCTTGATTTGATTATTATTTTGAAACCTTTTATTGTTTTGAGTTATGCTTTGGTAACCACTTTTGTACTATTTCAAAATGTGACCCTTTTTAAATTGGTAGATATGTCATTGTATGTTGTGTGGCTAATGTGTCACTATGTGAGTCATATTTATCCATTATCTATTATATTTTCCTTTTTAATGTTAAACATTAATCTATGTGGTGCCCATGTATTCTATGATATGCACAAAAATATCTAGATCTCCTCATTAGGTGTCAAGGAGGTAGGTTGATTAACTTAGCTTTAATCATGTCCCTGAGTATCTCACTAGAGATCTTATTTAATCTTTAAACTCTTTTTGAATCACTAGTTATAGATGTACTTTATATTCATTTCATTTTCTGATATATAACATTATTTTCCATAAATTGATGAGTTGAAGATGTATAAACATGATTTACACTATTGTGCCCTAGAGGCCTTTGTCTTGTAAATTGTTTTTCTAATGTTGTAATCTTTTCATGTAGTAGTTAATTTTAATTTTGTAAACTTGTAATTATCTTGGTTATACTAATAATTTGATCATGTAGAGTCTCAAAAGTGTAACCGCTAGCTATTTCTATTTGAACATGTAGGCACACACCCTATAGGGAATAATTTTGAATAGGTTGAGTAGGGGGATTAGTGAAAGTGTTATAGGCTACATCATATTATGGAGGAATGATAGCATGGACCTAGTTAGAGGGAAAGTATATATCACCCTTATGGAGATGAGAATGAGAAGGAGATTGTTTCATGTGAATAAGATATGACATTGAAATTTGAAACGTAGTGGTTTGTTTATGTGTTAAATCCTCTATGTGTTTATGGGTTTGATTGTTAATGGAATTCCATATAGGAGAAAGATAACATGAAATAGAATTATCTCAACATGAAATATATTTTATTTGATTTGAAACATCATATATTCATATGTCTATGTGATTAGAGAATAGTGTCTTAATTATTTTGCACATAGATTAAAGATAACATGTTATGGAAATAATGCAACATGAATTATATTTTAGTTGATTTGAAACATAATATATTCATATGTCTATGTGATTAAAGAATAATTTCTTAATTATTTTGCACATAGAAGAAAGATAACATGTCATTGAATATGATGAATATTGTATTTGATAATAAGAATCATCTATACATGTATTGATGTCTTTTATTAGTTCATTTTGAATTAAAGGGAATAAGCATGTAAATGAAAGTATGAAACTTTTCAATAAAATTAATTTATTTCTTCTATCATTATAATAATGATGATATGAATTAGAATATATGTGAATCTGGAATCTGAGTTTTGGAAATAAAATCTCAGTATAATTATAAAAGGATAAAAATCCTAAGTGTGTCTAGGGTTAGAGTTTTTGAATCTAAGATTTCTTTACACCAATTTAAATTAGATGTAAAATAAATTAAAACCCTGATATAAAATCTGATTTAATTTATCTAGGTTGTCTAAAAAAATCAAAACATCATAAATATGCATCCCTAAATTTATTACACAAAAATAGGAATTAATGCAATCTCGGGTTTTATGCAATGTTTAAAGTAAGATGGGTTTGCCAAATGATTTAGCCTTTTAGGGTTTTACATAAGTGATTCCTAGTTTTGGTTAAAGGGATGAGATGTCTAAATTAGTTAAAAAATATGTAATAATTAATGGTTGATTTGTTATGACCTTTGACTTTGTTTGAATTTCTAAAAATAGTAATAAATAGGCTTGAATATAGAATTATCTAAAAACTAACTATTTCAAATGATCTAGGTTCTTAAACTTGAGATCCGAATAGATCTAATTATCACAAATAGGTTTTTGATATTTGTCTATTCACTAGATACTAGTACCCAATTTAGATAGTAGTTCCATGTATGTGTAGTGTCCAAGATGTGGAACTAATGTCCTCTTTTTGGGACTATTTGTATTTTTGGGGAGTATATGTGTCTATCTATGTTTTTTATTCCTCTAAGACTAAAGTTTAGCTTTATATTGTACCTATAAAGCTTGATTTAATGTACAAACCCTCATTTTCTTTACAAGTGTGATAGGATCAATATTTGAGTGTGTTAGTAGGATAGAATGAACATCCTCAACACCTCAATATGTACAGATTTTCCTACATAACAATACTTTGAAGAGGGATCAAGTCCAATTTAGTTCTCTCACCTAGTACTTGATGTATGTTTAAGTGAATGCTAGAATGAGAGTGGCCTTGGATGCCTTGAATGTGCTTTAGCTCTAAAATACTTGAAAACTAGATTTAGGGTTATTATAGATAGTAGTATATATAAATTGGGGTTTAATAAGTAGAATTTACCTTAATTTTTCACACCTTTATCTTTGGTTTGAATAGCTTTTAATATATTTTCAATCTAGTCAATAGAGGTGGATTAGACTTGTATATATAAGATTATGTTGCTTGTGTATATAGGAAAATGATCTTAGGCTGACCTTAGGAGGGGCACACATTTGAAAAACCATCTATTTGGAAGATCGACGGATACTAATAGTAGCACCCAATTGGGGACACTAGCACCATATTGTTGTAGTGTCATAAATGTAGTGCTAATGTCCTTTTGGCAAACTATTGAGAGAGTTGGATTAAGTTTAGAGGTGATAGTTTAGGGACTATGTATTAACTAATTGTAAGAGAATAAGGTCTGTTGAATGGCTGGAAATATAAGTCTAAGGCCATAAAAGTGGTCTACATAAATCTTAGGGATAAGTTAACTCAAGTGACACTCTTATCATCCAATTACCACTATTAGGTGATTACAACGAGCTAACTTAGCTATATGAATGATGAGGAAAAACCAAAAAAAATTAAACACATGTAAAGGATATACCCAAATTATTACACATGATTATTATATAATTTATAAAACTAATCAAGTTCCATATTAATCTAGGAAAAATAAAAACAAAACTTGAGTTCCTTACTAGGTTATGAAATCCATTCTATACAAAATTAATATCCAATTTGAAAATATGTCTATTTATAATAAATATCTCCTTGACAAAATAGTCAATTAAATCATGAATTTGAAATGTTTCATACCAAATACATAAATATTTAGTAGGAGATTGATACTATAATCACATATGACAAGGATAGATTTGAATAACAAAATATTCAAAGGTTAGCAACTGAATGTGAAGATTTACAACACTAAATATAGAGCCACACACCATTTTAAAATGAGTCAACATTATAAATAGTTATATAAAAACACTTATTCATGTTCATGAGACACCTAACTCATAGATTTCATTCCAACAATGCTATATAATTGATAGCATTACAAAGCCACACACACACTCTTCAAATAACAAAGCATCAGGGTATTGAAATTAAATGGTGAGTATAAAAACCCACTTGTCCAACCCTATGAGCCCTCCATAGGTGATCCAAACTACCCAAACCATAAACTTGATGGTGGAATTAGGTTCACCAGATAGTGGATATTTCCATGAGTTTTTGAACCACAAAAATTAACAGTCAAATAAAATAAACCAAACAATATAAAACATAATAAATAGCCTTAGGGTTAATTCCTATAATGGTTAATACAACTAAATGTTGAGAAAAAACCCACCCATGAACCTTAGTGTTCATATTTTAGAATTAAGGTTTGATAAAAATGAATAAACTAGGTAAACAAAAGACCAACAAATAAATATCGCATAACCCAGTACTTCATTCAACCACATTGCCTTAAGATAAACAAAAATAAACACACTGCATTAGATCATAAAAGTCTTTTCCTATTACCATAATTTTCACCTCACATCTCATGCATATAAAAATAATTAGTTTTTACTTAATCCTTCTATAATAGAGATCACTCTTATTTGTATGCATTACTTTTCCTACCCCATTTGTAATTTTTCCATTCCTCCCTCTTGTATAAATATGAACTTGAAAACACTCAAATTTTATACCATTTCCCACCAAAATAAGTTGAGTATTGATTATACATAATGGAGATATTAAATACAAGTTTCCCACATTCCCATTTCTTCCAAATAAAAAATAGAATAACAAACAAAACCTTTGTTTCAAAAACTTTCCTAGTTGAGCCATCAAACTCCATCCTCTAATTAATGGCAGACTAGTTTCTTAAAGTTTCGTGGTGGTATCTAAGGTTACTTCTAGTCACCAAGCTTTGACAAAACATCCATGTAACCAAAAACCTTAAATTCCTTGACATAACAAAATTATAACCAAACCCTAATTCAACCCTTAAATCATTGTCATACATTGTGATGATTATGTTGAATTCCATCGATTACCAATGGTAATGAAATGATGATTCGATGGTCTAAGGTATAAGTGATCAAGATTAATCATAATATCACCTATCCAATAATGGCCCCAAGTTGACTTCTAAATACAATAAAAATAGTGGACCAACTTAAATATAATATAAAAATCAAAATAATAATAAATTAAAGATCTATAAGGTGACAATACAATAGAAATAAAATGATATATGCTTTTCAAAGACAACCATATCTAATTATGACTATGTATCCTTCCAATGATACTAATATTATTCATCCCTTATTAAAAATGATTTAGAATACAAGTCTAGCTAAACCATTTCCAACATAATACAATTCATCTAAGAAATGTCTAGGATAATAATATTAAGAGTGGTCAAACACAAATCAATGAATAAAAAATTTGAATATAAATAAAAAAGAGATTAAAATATATAACTCTATAAAATAACTCAAATAAATCAAGGTGGAATTAACCAAACACCAATGCTATGGTTATTTAGGAAAACTTATGTCTTATTATTTATTTTCATATCATAACCAACTACCACATGTCCAAACATGTCATCATAACTCCATGATTAATCCTAGCTCATGATAGTGTTGACCATTTTGGTCACCATTAGAGGAGAAGATTTTAGTTATCAATACAAGGTTTCATGGAAGGCATGAAGGCTTTTCAATGTTCTAGTTTAATTTTGGCAAGATGAATATAAGAGATTTAACATATTTTTTAAAAAATGGATTTCACATTTTTGTTCAAAATTTGGTCTTTGAGTATTTTAGAAAGAAGATTTAGAGATCTTGTTATGTCAATTTCTATGAAGGCTTCACAAGTTTTTCCCAACTGTTTCACTCTTCAAAAAAAGTGTGTTGATTTAGTTATATCTTTTATTTTAAAAAAAAAATTTAATGGTTTAGGTCTTCAAAATAATTATTTTGACAAAATCTTTGAAGATTAGTTAAGGCTTTTCATCTTCATATAAAATTTTATAATAAAATATTTGGAAAAGGCCAAAAAGTAGGATTTTAAGCTTGAGCACCAAGTAAAAAATCTAAAGACCCAAAAGACAAGACAGAGATTCACAAGAAGATGAGTCAAAGAAAATGTCAACATTCCATAGCCTCAAGCTTGTGAAAAAGGTACATCAAGACTTAGTCATTTTTATTCAAAACTTATCTTAAAAATTTCCATTTCAGTAGAGATATAAAGCTTTAGGTTAGTGGGATGCTTCAACATGTTGCAATCCCAGTAATTTAGAGCCCTAGAAACATTTTAATAAGTGAATAATATTCCAAGTAAGTGGAATAGTTGGGGTATGCCATGTGGAACAATACCAAAAACCTAACCCCTAGATATGATCACAACACCTCAAAGGCCCTTAGGTAAGTGAGATATCAAGATGATGCCACATGGCACAATCATATTCCCCCTATCTATGAATATCCAATAGGTTCATTTTGTCCAAGGGGAAATGTTTTTAACACTTATTCATTGTTTTCATTCATGCAAATCATAGAGACTTTTTAAAACATGGAGTGTGGAATCTTTGAAAATTTTAATCATAAATGAAATCCCAACCCTCTGAGGTCTTGAATCCCTGAGATGATGCCACATGGAAAAATCCTAACAACCCAACATCATAGAGCAATCCATGTAGTTTGAGCTATCCAATCTCCCAAGTGAATGAGAAGCCATCATGTGGTGATTTTATAAATCCCTTGATCTATAAGGTAAATCCATGGTCGAAAGTGAGAAGTACTGAGATGAAATTAGATGGAAATAATGATGTCATAAATACACTAGCTTAAGTTTAGTGGCCTATCTGACCATCAAAACTATTAAAGGCTAAGGATTGACTACATATTTGAATTGATTCATAGAATCAAATTAGTTCAATGTGTAAATCATGGTGGATCTTGACTCCAACTAGAAAAATGATGAGAAGTAAATGGAATATTACCCTAGTCATCATGAAAATTAATGCATCCACAAGCACATAAAAGAGAAGTTTCAAGCTTAAAAGGACATGGCATGGAATTTATGTAGGTATGGCCATGGAAATCCTGAGAAATATTCTCACTTCCTCCCCCCTTCTTGACTCATGAATCAAATTTGTAATCACCCAGTTAGTGGGTATGACCAATCAAGAGCCCAAACTCTCCATTTTTTCCTATCTAAGCAGGTAGAATTGTAATCCTTGAGAACAAAACTACTACAAAATTTAAACTATCTAGGATACCTATTTTGGGTATGACTAATCTCTACCTTTTTTAATACTGGCTCTTCAAGCCTTTTGATCAATATAATACTGAAATCTACCTTCATTATGATGATATGCTTGAGTGGTTTTGATGTTTATTTGATCTACATTTTTGATAGAATGTGTTCTTCTTCTTGTATTTCCTTTGTTTTCACCTTATTATTAGTAGGCTAAGTTTTATACAAGTTATATGTTGTGTTGACATTGTCTAGTCTAGTAAGTTGTTGTGAAAATGAGTTGATTATGTTTAATTTAATTCCTTTCATTTGTCCCTTCAATAGCTTATGCATATAATAACAACCTTAATATGAAATATTGATGTATGAACAACCTTTTTCAAGGAGAGTGTAAAAAAGCTTAAGTCAAAATTTGAGTCATTTAGTGTTGTTAAGAAGCTAGTACAAGGAGCATAAATCATTGGTGCATCACTTTTCTTAAGTTTTAGGTTCTACTATATTCCTTTTATGCCTTTTCTTTCAAGTGTAGTGGTTTACTATTAGTCTAGGTGATCCATTAGATAAATCCAACCTTTTCCAGAGGTTCACTCTAATTATAGGCAACCCATAGCCTTGGAATGTTCCCATTATATCATTTGAATAAGGAAGGCTTGGACACCCTCCTTAAGGGTGAAATTTAGATCAATAATTTTTTTTATCATGCCTAATGTGACCTCTACTCAAATACATTGAGTTATAAGGTTTTAGGTAAGAATTTTTTTATACTCTTGGTAATATTTAGTTTTGAAGGCAATAAATAAGCACTTCGAAAATCTGAACATTTCTAGTCTCCCAACAGATCGGTCTCAAAATATTTTCATGCTAAGAACAATAAGAGATTATTCAAGAGGTAATTTCTATTTTTTCAAGTTTTGTATACCTCCCTACATAAGGAGAGTAAGTAAATCATTATTTTATCTTGTAGGAAGATCTAAAAACCTTAGATAGCCTTCCTCAAGAGCTCAATCTACACCTTATTTTGGTAGATTTCCCCTACCAAGAGCAGGATTTATTCTAGTCCTTTACACAGTTGTCCTTATAAATCAGACCTTTGTTCATTTTAATGGAGGAAACCCAATAAACCTTACCTAATATGATTATATACCTATTTAATATTTTAAGAGTTTTCCTTATTTCATTGGAGGGGATACTACCACACTTGTAGAACACATTAAAGGCGTGGCTAATATCTATTTAGTACATAATGTTTCTAAAGAAAAAATGGATCTTAAACTTTGATCCTCCTCATTTAAAGTGAAATCTCTCTAATGGTATAATATCTTATAGATTAATTCTATCAACTCATGGGATGAGCTAGGAGATGCTCTGTGCAAGCAAATTTAAGACAAATCAAACCATTTGTCTCTAGTTGAGTAGCTAATTAATATTAAGAGAGTACCAAATGAGTACATGGTTGAAGTCAATCTTAGATTTTAGAGGACATGGGATAGGATCCCATTACTAGTAATGCCTAAACCTAAATATTTTTTTCTTCATTATCTTATAGCCTTGAATAGTGGCATCTTTATGATGATCTAATCAATGGGTGGTAGAGCATTACCAGACACTTATGAGGTAGACATTATGGCTAAAAATATTCTTATTCAAGTTTGGAAAATTTCATCAAGGCCTCCAATGCACCTTTTCCTATAAACAAATCCCACTTTTTTGCCTCAAATACCTACATTATCACATATTCCAATGCCAACTAGCTAGGAACCAAGCCAAGATAAAGCTGCTCCTAGCCCATTAAATGACCTGCAAGAGGTTAAAACTCTTATCTAGACTTTTGGAAATAATTTGTTTACTCTTAAAAGGTAGCAATATTAGAATTATAGGCCATATCAAACACTTTACTAACCTTATCAAAATAACAAGCCTCCTATCAAGGACCTTATCATAATAATAGGCTACCATATTAGGCAAATCTTCAAGGCCATGACCAAGTTACTCCTAAAAAGCCTTATCAAGATTTTAATCCCAATGCTTAAATAACATATAAGTCCTTAGTACCTATCCAAAATAACTTAGTACAATAATATGAATGGTGTTTACCCTATAATCTTCCCCATTTCCAAACCACCTATCCTAATGGTGTCCTCAACCAAGCATTGATGGTGCAAATCATAGCACTACCACAAGAGACACAAGCTGAAACACCACCACAACCAAAGGCTTCTCAAGATATAATGAAAAGTGATGATATACTTATAAATTATAAAATGGATGAGCATTATGGATTAAATTAGTTTCAAGGTTTGAACTAGGCTTCTTCTTCAAGTGTCGTATCCAATACCAGATCCAAGAAAAGGGTTGTGTAGATTGAACCAGTAACTGGTGAGTATCCTACATCTTATTATCTAGTGTGCCAAGAGGTTTTTTATCCTACTTCAATTTAAAAGATGAAATAAATTTAGAATAATAAAAATATAGTAAGTAAATAATAGCCCAAAAGCCATTCTCAACCAACATAAGTGTAAGAATCTACTTCTACTACTAAGCTAAAATAAAAGCTTAGTACTTCCCCATTAAATATTATTAAACATATGAAGAAATTAAATGTGAATATATCCATGGGGAGTCATTATCCATTTTAGGACATAATGACCTATTACAAGTAGCTTTGTCTAACCTTAATCTTTTAGAAGAATAATCAAAGGAATGGCCAAAGTTAGTGCTCACAAATACCCCTCAGCCAAAGGAAATTCAGCCAAACAAAAGTGTGAGGCCACCACCATTTTATGTTTATTTGATTATTTGTAGTAATTTATCCCATAATTTCATGATATATTCCAGGGATAGTAGCTCAATGATTCCAAAGTAGATAAAAGACTAATTGGGTTTGGAATATGAACCATTCTTTAAAGGAGTAGTTCAGCTAGATGTAATAACCATTAAGAACCTTAGTGTCATAAATGGTTTGGACTTCACATTACATGATTGTCTTAACCTTTCCATTCCCTAATATTTTTTCATAATTGATCTCTCTCCATACTTTTCCTCATGTGTTTTTAGGGACTTTACTATGAATATTGAAGGATACCTATAATCTAATTGATCTCACATGATCTTTAGAACTAGGATTAGAACTAGAGTCACCATTAGTTCTGATCCAATTAATAGGAACAATATTGAACCTTATGTTTCAAATTCCATAAATGCTAATTGTACACTCTTTGATAAATAAAACCATCATACTGAGCTAGAATCAAGTACACCCCTTAAAGGCACACCTAATTTACTACTTGATGAATGGGTGGATGACCATCATGGGTTTGACCCTTATAGGATCATTTAAGAGGTTGGTTTGGGTAACTATTGCTTTGAAAAATAATATTCATTGATTCTAAATCTTATAAAGATTGATGGACATGATGATGGAGTATGGAAGACGTACTTTAATAGATCTAGAAGTAGACATGGAGCAAGAGGAAGTGTCATGTTGATGTATCACTTGAAGGAGAGGTATTATTCTACCCTAATATTTTAGTTCAACTACACCAACAACTTATTCAAGTATGAATCTCTTACCTATGGTCTCTAATAAGCTTGAAAGAGGAGAATTAAACATCTCCAGTCTTTGGAGATAGTGAGTTGGTTTTGAACTAAGAGGGTAGTTTTTCACAAAAAATCATTTATTGAAGTCTTATAAACATAGGTTTTGGGATGTCATAGAGGACTTTAATCATTAAACATCCAATCCATCCTAAGAAAAATGAACAAACAATTTGATAGACTGGCTATTATTGGTGCTCAATTGGACATTTTAGATGACATCAAAAGTAACAAGATAGAACAATATACCAAGGTGGTTTTGAGACCTTCTATACTTGATAACACCACCAACTGGTATGTGTTTGATAGTGATCAACAAATTCTCCTTTTATTGAAATAAGAAGCTAAATTTTTTACAAGAAATTAAGATAAATTATAAAAGTAATATAATGACTAGGTCATTCAGTTGAAGTCAAATAGACTTCCAAATGGGCTAATCACACTTGAATTTTTTTTTTACTGTTGATGATCAAGTTAGATGAAATAAATTGAACATGAAAATAAATCAAGAACACTATGAAAGAGTTTTCATCTTCAAGAATAGACTCCTCCACCTTGATTATGTATGTAATAAAGAAGAAAAACATGAATTTGTTAAACTTTTCTAGGAGTTTGAGGACATTTTACATGGGAATACAATGATTTAAAATGTTTTGAACCTAGTTTAGCACAACACATTTTAGATTTTATTTATGATTCTAACTAGTTAGGTAAAAATATAGGCCCATAAACCCCAAGATAGATACTCTAATGAGGAAAGATATGACAAAGTTGATAGAGGCTAAGATCATCTTTCAAATTAAGCATTTATCTTGGGTTGCTAACTTGGTCACTGTAAGGAATAAGAATAGATAAATAAGGCTATGTTTTCATTTTAGGGACCTAAACTAAGCTTCATTCAAGGATCACTATGCATTACCTTTCATGGAGTATATCTTTAAAATCGTGGCATGTGCATAACATTTTTCCCTTTTGATGGCTATTGTGGATATAAATAAATTCTAGTGAAGGAAGAGGATTAATTTAAGACAACATGTATAACATCCTCACTGGGATCTACCTAAAAATACATTATTTTTTAAATTAAACACATATACTATAAATAGATTAAACCACAAGAATCTAATCAGATATCATATAAATTACTCTAGGGTGATAACAGTAAATAAAGCATATTACATCATACATCACTAATCTCTAGTATCATGAGAACACACCATAATATTAATATATAAATTAATTACTTTAACTTAGCCATGGTTGATACAATTCTATAATCACTATTTTTAATGTAAAAAAAATAAATAATTACAACTCTAAATGATAATATTATAATAATAAGTTCAATACAATAAAATGTAGATATAATATACATGGCTCCTTGGAGCATAGATTTCTAACTCTAGTATCTATGGCAATCTCAAGTGTGGTTTTAAAATAAATAATATTGTGGGGAGCGAGAGCATCATCTGAGTAATTTTCTACACCAACCATGGACCAACAATCCCCTACACTAATCCCATCAGGGAATGGCCCTCCCTTCATGAATTAGTATATAGTGATAGTGTGGGAATTTAGAGAGACAAGCAAGTACCTATGTGATGTATGGTTTCTAAAAATAAACATGTAGTGTATCATAGAAAACCCATTCTATTACAAGATATCTCACAAACATGTTGATATTACTCATGAAATGATAATGTCTCACTAAACATACTTCTGCCAAATTTTTAAGAATAATAAATAATAGCGATCTATAGATCAATCAAAATTCATACACACCACTTAGTCGGATTGCCTTCATCTAGCATTGGGATGCTAGTAATCTAGTGAAGTCCATCTCACTCCTTACTTAGTATCAACAATGTGAGATTGGTTAACATAATCTAACTAAAATATTGATACAATTTACATCTTATTATAAATCATATCATATAACTTGTTAAACATAGGATTAATCAAAACATATATTTATTTTATCAAACGTATGAATGAATCTTACATTATTATCTATTCCATACTAGAAATAATGACTATAGTTAATACCATATAGATAATATACACATTTAACTATAGATTTTAATTACCATAATTAATTTTCAAACATTATACACCCTATGATAACCCATATTACCATAGTCGAGTGTTTTAAATATAACTACTAAGTACCATAACCAGTCTAATAAGCAGTCATAAATCTATGGAAACATAAATTCTTAAACAAATAGCTAGATATAATAAAATGAGTTGTATGTATATATGAATCATATAACACTCTAATATATAAATTGTTATACTCTCAGGGTTTTGTATGCATGCATTTGTAAATATCTATTATACGTAAATATTTAATGTAGTTTACAACCACCCATGGAATTATAACCATAATTACAATCCCCTATGTACATGTATATGCTAATATGCACATTTACACCCATGTTTCACATTAATCATACCATTAATAATTCATAACTTATTATAATGCTATATCCATACAACAAGTTTTGTACCACAAATTACATATAAGATTTACAACAATCTTTTGTTGAAATAATTCAACTATTAGTTTCATTAAAGGAATATAAATAATGAATAACCATCTAGCTCTAGTTTTAGATTAAATAATTTCCTTGTCAAATCATTATTTTTTTACCTTTCCAACCTCCATATATTATTAAGTCCAATTAATCCTACCAAGCCACATCTTATCACAATATCAATTTCATTGATCCCTTGCATGAACTCTTATTCATATTTAAATATATATTTTTGTATAAGTTTATTTATATTAACCCACACTCCCAAGTGTATTTATGAAACTTATTGTAATCATTCATAACCTCTTAATACATAGTCAAAGATATGCATTATTTCACCCTAAGTGTTATATCCTTTGTATTTTCCATGATAAGCTAAACATAAGAATATATATACTGCTCAAGGAAATAAGGATCTAGATAATCAAGTGATATAGAACTAAGCCATGATTTAAGATGCTCATGATGTTTAACATTGACTATAACTATAATTCTTAGAGTAGATTTTAGTGTATTATTATTTCATAATTGCTATGTCAGAATGGGTTAACATAGATGTTTATAGTTTGATCCATATTATATAATATTTATAGTTATAGTTCTTGTGTCATGTATGATATATTTTTATAGTCTAACATTTTTATATCATCAGATATACTATTATGTAGTGATAGTTTTGAGATGCCATAAATGATTTGAGACATTCAGAAATTAGTATTATACATTAACTTCATATTTAAGGTATAATAAAGTATGACCGTTAATACTTAATAGTTATGCATAATAGTATTTATACTTTTAATAATATAAATAAGGTGTTAAATTAACACTTATGTACCATGCAGTGATTTATAATATATATATCTAGATCTATATGTCAGAAGGAGGTGTCTAGCTAAATCTATTCAAATACACATGTATATATTTTTAGTTTATAATATACATGTATATGGCACTAATAAATAGAATATAAGCCATGTATAATGGATCGAATCATTTTACAGGTTAGAAATGAAACTAAATAGACTCCATTTATATATAATATAAGTTGTATATTAAATATACATAAACATATATGTTATATTATTTGGCTATGAATAAGAGAACTACAATGACCTATTATAGAATGGGAAGTATAATATTTATTGTGATTCCATTTAAATAGTATGCATGTTATGAATAGCCAAACTATAATGATCTATTATAGGCGAGGAATATACTATATGATGATGCCATTATATAATTACATAGGTTTGGAATAGTGATGCCATTAGATAGGTAGTTGGTAATTGGTTTATACTAGTTTCAAACATATAATTTAACTCTATGGCATATTATCCATTATCTAGGACCAATAGGAAATCTAAATGTCATGATATATCATATAAATTCCTATATGAAAGAGTGTATAAATACTAGATATATCTAATCTATACACCATATGGTGTCATCAACTTTTCAAACATACAGGATCTAAATAGTGTATAAATACTACACATATAGACCACATGTGACAATTAACCACATATATTATAAAATTATACTTATTTGTTTTCAATGTGTTATCTAAATATGCAAGATGGAAGTGGGTTGACACCTAAGCATGGCTAGAAAACTTTTGCTTTAAATCCAATTTTGCTTGGAATGCCTAGATGTATGATCTTACCAAAATAATTCTATATCAGACAGTTTTCTAAAGCAAGCACATAAAATTTAAGGTTTTTCATCTTGGCTAAATCACCTATCTGGCAGTTCAAATATCTTCTCTTTATTTTTTGGTCCTTCATAACTCCCTTCTCCTCCATACATCTCTTTCCTTATGTGTTACACCCTTTTCTCTCCCATTGAAAATGTTGTCTTGAAAATACTTATGATCTCTTTTTCCAAAAAATCTCCCTTCATAAGTACACATAGTCTTTATTTGAAAAGATTTTTATTTTCTTTTTGATTTTCTTTTTCTTTCTTTTTTTTAATATTTTTATATTTACTTTTTTTATTTTTTTTATTTTTAGAATAATTTATTTATTTTTATTTCTAGACTAATTTATTTATTTTTGTTTGTTATTATTTTTTTTATTCTTTCATTTTTTCCTTCAAATGGAAATTTCCAAATTTTTATACATTTTAACAATAATTCTAAAAATTCATAAATTTCTTAATTTAATTAACATCCTTTATTGACATAGAATTTTAGTGAAAATTTCATCAATTAATAATCCAAATTTAATTAAGTAAATCACATTTCTACTTAGCATTTAATGATCACACATGTTAACGAGTTTCATAAACCACTTGAACTACACTAGAAATTCAAAAGAAATAACTATCTAATGTAAGAAGTAATAAATACACTATGTTACCCATTTCATTATGAATTCTAACATGTGCTAAATACTGTAGTGTGTGTAGGGTTTTAGATGACTTCTCTATCATCCTCTAACATCTCCATCTAAATCACCCTCTCTGATGATGCTCTCCCTCCATCATGCTCTAAGGGATGAGTTCTCCTACATCAACCTCACAACAAGCAAGTAGTTAGACTATATCAACATGATATGCATACATAATAAAATATAACTGAAATAAAACATCAACATATTCTTAATGTAAACACATAAATTGTATCTAACTCACAACAATGTAATCATGTAACTTAATAAATATCCTATTATCCCATAACAATATATGTCTCAAAGCTTAGTCAAAATTAACCAAATCAAATGTGTCAACTATAAATATGCATAGATAATCAAATAATTTATTTAGTGAGGAATCAAGATGTAACATCCTTCCCCCATAAATTTAGTCATCATCTTAGATGACTCTTATTCAAACATAAGTTCTAAATTAAAATATTTTTTAGTATAAAAATAACATAGTAAAATAGTATTCAATCAATCAAATGTGGAAATCTCTTGTATAACTCATCATAGTCCTCCAAAATATCATTTTACTTAGAGTATTACTCCAATTAGATCTTGAACTATAGCATCTCTTTGTTATGTAAACAAAGTTTGTCAGTGTCAATTACCCTTATTGTACTTATTATGACCACCCCAAGATCCAAAACTTGCAAAGCATTCCAATCTAACATATGCATAGGATCAGCTATATACTTCTTAAGATAAGAAACATGGAAGACATTTTGTAATAGAGATAGGTATGGTGGTAATTCAAGAATATACACTATATTATTGACCACTTATAACACCTTGAAGATTCCCACATATCTCGATGATAATTTTGTTGACTTCCCAAATTTAATCAAGATCTTCTACGGCTTAACCCACAAAAACACTTTATCACTCACTACAAAGTGAATTTTTATCTTCTTTAGTTATGCTTAACTCTTATGCCTATCATTGACCTTGGATAATCTCTACATAATTAATCTAACTTGCTCTTCCATCTCTAAAATCATCTCAGGTCTAAAGACACCCTGTCCTCTAACCTAGCCCATCTTATTAGTGTCTGGCACCTTCTTCCATATGGTGCCTTAAATGGTGTCATCTTCAAAGATAAATGGTATGAGTTATTGTATGAAAACTCAACCAATGGTAGATAATATTCCTATTTGTACTACTGATACATGTAATACATATGAATAAAATCCTCTAACACCTGATTAACTCTCTTCATTTATCTATCAGTCTTTGGGTGATATGATGTATTGAAATTTAGCTATGTACCCAAATATAAATTTAGAGTTACCCAAAATATCAAATTCATCTTTAGATAAAATCTAAAATTAACTTCTCTAAGAATCCATGTAACCTAGACACTTATTTTATGAACCTCTTCACAAGGTTAGATGCATCATCTATCAAATTCCTTGGTATAAAATGAGCCACCTTAGTTAGTGTGTCAACAAATACCAAGATCATATCTTTCCTATTATGTGATATCAATAAACCTTGGACAAAATCCATACTGATCACCTATCACTTCCACTCTAGTATATTATGCAGATATAACAATCCATTTAGATGGAAATGCTCAACTTTCACTCACTAACATTCTAGATAATGTGATACATAATTTGCTACATCTTTCTTGATTCCCTTCTAGAAATATAGTGGTATAAGCTCTACCATGATATTGTTTACTGGATGTCCTGAATATGGGCCATTTTTCAATTCATTTAGCACTATGATTCAAAGATTCTCTTAATCTAGAACATACATCCTTCCATTATAATGTAAAAAACCATCACTCTCCAATCTAAAAACTTTGTACTAAGGATTATGAGCATTCTAAGTTAATGATTTTCTGACCTGATCATAAAAGTCATCTCCTAGTGAGAACTCACTCACTCAATCCTTAAAATTACTCCTGATAGTATTTATGGTTGCTATGTACCTTCTTTAAATTAGGGAATTGTCTACTCTATTTTCCTTGCCTTTAATATAATTGATGTTGAAGTTGTAATCAGATAAAAACTCAAGCCAGTGTCTCTAATGAGCATTCAAATTTGGTTTCATGAAGATGTAATTGATTTCCAAGTTATCTATATTAATCTCAAATAGTTTTCTCAATAAGTAATGTTATCAAAATTGAAAAGCATTTAGAATCACTACAAGTTCCAGATCATGAGGGGCATAGTTTACCACATATGGATTTACATTTCATGAATCATAAGCCACCAGTATACCATCCTACATAATGAATCTTCCTACTCCATCCCTTAAAGCATCTATGATTACTAAAAATTGACCATTGGGGTTAGCAAATCTTAACACTACTACAAAAACAAGCCTTATTTTCAACTCCTAGAAAGTTACTTATCTAACCAAACAAAATTTTGGTTCTTTCATTGCAAGGAAGTAATCATATTATATTTCTTGGAAAGTTTAGAATGAGCTTTCTATAGTAGCTTGATAACCCCATGAAAATTCTTACCTCATATACATTTCTTGATATAGACCATTCCATAATGGCTCTAATCTTTCTTGGATCTACTGAGATACTATATAAAGAGATAATTTGTCCCAAATATTGAACTCTTCTTTGGAAAAATGCACACTTAGATAGCTTGCCATACATATTATGCTTTCACGATTGTTGTAAAATTAGTTCTAGATACTGAAGGTGTTCCTCTTCATTATTTGAGTATATAAGAATGCCATCCAGAAAGACCAAAACAAAGTGATCAAGGTAATCTTTTAATATTTTATTCATGAGATTAATGTATGTCTCTAGAGCATTATTTAGTCCAAATGGTAACACTATAAACTCATAGTGCTCATAACAAGTTCTATACATTGTCTTTGAAAGATCCTCATCCTGAATCCTCAACTAATGGTATCCCACTCAAAGATCAATCTTAAAAAATATTTTTGCTTCATGAATTTGATCAAAAATATCATCTATACAAGGTAATAGATACCTATTTTTGATAGTTTCCTTATTCAACATTATATAATCAATGTAAAGTTGAAGGGGACCATCCTTCTTCTTGACAAAAATAATTGGTGAGCCCCATGGTGACACACTTGGCCTGATCAACCCTTTTTCCAATAATTCCTAAAGTTAAGCATTTAATGAAATAAACTTAGTGGTTATCATCCTATATGATGCCTTAGAATATGGTTCTAAATTATGTATGATTTTGATAGAAAAATTAAAATCACATATAGGAGGAAAACCAGGCAACTCTTCTGAAAACACATCATGAAAATATCTAGGAAATGGATATTATTTGAGAGATGGTTCCTTAGGTTCCTCCAATTCATTTACCTTAATTATAAATTTTTGGCACCCTTTTCCTTGAGCCCTTTTGAGTTACATTGCATAAATATGCCTAAACTTCAACTCTATTTTCTCACCTTGAATTTGTGTTTGATTTATAAAATCATCAAGACACTCAACATTATTTAGGTAGAATTCAACCTTGGGTTTATGTTTTGCAAGCTATTTGAATCCTCATATCACATCATATGACCCTAGTAGTGCTACACATAGATTGATAACTATTGTGAATTTAGGAAAACTAATCTCTATTTTAGCTAAACACTTGTTAACCATTACTTTAGAGTCATTCTCATATTGTAATAACCATGCATTTACCATTACTCTATCTCTTCTAGTTAACTTACTAAGAATCATAGGAGCTGTAAAACACTATGTGTCTCATGTATCTATCAAAATGGAAATGGGATAGTCAAATAAAGCCCCTAATATCTCTATGGGTAATGCCTAAAATTTATCTTGTTCATTGTCAACTATTGCATGAATCTACTAGTAAAAATTTCCCTACTAAGGATTAGGACCTTTGTCTTTTGACTTGTCCTATGGACAATCACAAGCATAATGGTCATCTCCACAAATGAAACAACCTCCAACTAGTCCTTTCTTGTCATTCTATTAATTCTTATTTCATGTTGCCTAAACCATTTGTGAACTTGGCATTCTAACATTTAAAACTTCTTAGAGTCTCGACTCCTCTTTTTCCAATTCTTATTGAAGTTTGGCTTAGAATTCCCAAACATTTTCTTGAACTTGTCCTTGTCTTTCAAAAAACATTTCAACTTCTACTCCTATTTGATTGCTTCTTAAAGACTTGGTCGATGGCATAAGGTCCATAAACATCCACCTTTCCACCAATCTAGGTCTTCAAACCTATGATAAACTTCTTGATCTTGAAATTCTCATCACCCTAGTACTAAGGTATGTACTTCAAAAATTTGGTGAACTTATCCTAGTACTCATTCACCGATAAATCACCATATTTAAGATTCTATAAATATATGATCTTATGATCAAAAGAATTTTTTTTAAACCACCATGACGTAAATAATATCACAAATTGATCCCAAGTAGTGGTGGTGAAGTTAAGTTTCATTTCTAACCTATTGTTGGCCCACCACGTAGCTTCCTTGCCAACCAACTAATATGCTCCCCGTACTATCTTTGTGAGCTTAGAGTAGTTTAAAATTTTGAAATAATTATCCATCTCAATCAACCATGACTCAACTCCATCACCCAAAATATTCCATTAAACTTAGGTGACTTCACCTTCTTCATGTCTCTAGTCAAATCCATAGCTACCTAAGCTCTAGCATCCTAAGGATTTTCTTGCTTAGTAGGATGATCTTTATATACATCCTAATATTATTTTTCATGGCCATGAACCACCTATTCTAGATCTATAATATGATCCTTGGTCTCATTTATGATTATGAGAAATTGATCCATCTTTGTTGACTACTCAGTGGAAAATCTACTAGGATCAAATGGAGGTTTTTTGTCATTAACATTCAAATGACCCTATCCTAAAACTCTATCTTTCACCATATTTCTATCTATCAATAGAGGATATGAAAATGTTAGTGGACTCATTAGATCTTATAGTTTGATTTATAGCTATGATACCACATGTAATATCCCTATTTGGATTTACCTAGATATATGTGAATTTTTTAATTAAACACATATACTATAAATAGATTACACCAAAATAATATAATCAAAGATCATATAAAATACTCCAACATTATAATAGTAACTAAATCATATTACATCATATATCATTGATCTCTAGTATCATGATAATGCATCATAATATGAATATAAAAAGTAATTACATTGACTTAGCCACAATTGATATAAATCTATAGTCACTATTGTCAATGTACAATAAATAAGTAATGATAAATCTTCATGATAATATTTAAATAATAAGTTCAATACAATATAATGTACATATAATATACATGGCTCCTTAGAACCTAATTCATAAACTCTAGTATTTGTGGCAATTTAAATTATCATCTCAAAAGTAGTAATACTATAGGGAGGGAGAGAACCATGCAAGCACTTTTTCACACCAACCATGGAATAACAATCCCCCACAATAATCCCATTATGGAATGGCCCTCCCTTCATGGATGAGTAAATAGTGATGGTGCAAGATTCCAGAGAGACAAGTAAGTACTTGTGTGCTATATGATTCTAAAATTAAACATGCAATATATCATAGAAAACCTATTATATTATAAGATATCACACAAACATGTAAATCATACTCATGAAATTATAATGTCTCACTAAACATACTTTGGCTAAATTTTTAATAATAATAAATAATAGTGATTTATAGATCAATAGAAATTCATACACACCACTTGATCAGATTACCTTCATCTGGCATTGTGATTCTAGTAAACTAGTGAAGAACATCTCACTTCATAATAAATATCAATAATGTGATATTAGTCAACATAATTTAGCCAAAATATTCATATAATTTACATCCTACTAGTAATTATATCATATAACATGTTAAACATAAGAGTAATCAAAGCATGTATTTATTATGTCAAATGTATGAATGAATCTTACATTATTATCTATCCCATACTAAAATAATGACTATATTTAATAACATCTAGGTAAAATACACATTTAACTTCACATTCTAATTACCATAATTAGTTTCTAAACATTCTACACCCTATGATAACCCATATTACCATAGTCTAGTATTTTAAACATAAATACTAAGTACCATAACCAGTCTAGTAAGTAGTCATAAATCCATGAAAACATAAATTATTATACAAACATCTAGATATAACAAAATGAGTCTAAATATATATGAATCACAGGTCACTCTAATCTATCAATTGTTACACTCTCAGGGTTTTGTATACATGCATTTGTAAATCTCTATTATACATAATTATTTAATATAGTTTATAACCTCTCGTGGAATTATAACCATAAGTACACTCCCCTATGTACATGTATATGTTAAGAGGCACATTTACACCCATATTTCACATTAAGCATATCTTTGATAATTCATAGCTTATTATAATGTTATAGCCATACATTTGGTTTTGTACCATAAGTTACATATAAGGTTTATAATAACCTTTTTTAAAATAATTCAACTATTAGTTTTATTAAAGGAATATAAATAATGAATAACCATCAGCTCTAGTTTGGGATTAAATAATTTCCTTGTAAATTCATTATTCTACTATGCCTTTCCAACCTCCATAGATTCTTAAGTCTGATTAAGCCTACCAACCTAAATTTTATCATAAGATCAATTACATTGATCCCTTGCATGAACTCTTATTCATATTTAAATATATATTTTTGTATATTTCTATTTATTTTAACCCATACTCACAAGTCTATTTATGAAACTTCTTGTAAGCATTCATAACCTCTTAATACATAGTCAAAGATAGGCATTCTTTCACCCTAAGAATTATATCCTTAGGGTTTTCCATGATAAGCTAAAAATAATAATATGTATATAATCCTCAAGGAAATAAGGATCTATATAATCTAGTGTTATAGAATTGATCCATGATTTAAAATTCTCATGATGTTTAGAATTGACTATAACTATAATTATTATAGTAGATCTTAGTGTATTATTATTTCATAACTATTATGTTAGAATGGATTAACACAACTTGTTATAGTTGGATCCTTGTTATATAATAGTTCTAGTTATAGTTCTCACATCATTTATGACATCTTGTTATAGTCTGACACTATTATATCATTGAATATACTATTATGGAATGGTGGTTTTGGGATGCCATAAATGATTTCAGACATTTTGAAATTAATATTATAGATTACCTTCATAGATAAGATATAATAAAGTATGACCATTAATACTTAACATATATTCATAATACTATTGATACTTTTAATAATATAAATAGGCCATTAACTGAACACTTTTGTACCATGCAATGATTTATAATATATATAGACATATCTATATGTTATAGGGAGGCATCTAGCTAAATCTATTCAAATACACATGTCTATATTTTTAGTTTATTGTATACACGTACATGGCACTAATAAATATAATATAAGCCATATAAAATGGATCAAATAATTATAGAGGTTGGAAATGAAACTAAAACTCTATTTATATATAAAATAATCTATGAATTAAATATACAGTGATATATATGTTAGACTATTTGGCTGTGAATAAGAAAACTACAGTGACCTATTATAGAATGGGAATTATAATATTTATAGTGATGAAATTTAAATAGTATGCATGATGTGAATAGTAAGACTCTAGTGATCCATTATAGGATATGAATATACTATATGGTGATGCCATTATACAATTCCATAGGCTAGGAATAGTGATGTCATTAAACTAGTAATTGGTTTATATTGGTTTCAAACATATAGTTTAACATTGTGGCGTATTATCCATTATCTAAAACCAACAAGAAATATAAATGTCATGATATATTGTATAAATTTCTATATGAAAGAGTGTATAAATAATAGATATATCTGCTCCATATGCAATATGGTGTCAAAAACATTTCAAACATACATGATCTAAATAGTGTATAAAAACTAAACATATAGACCACATGTGATGGTTAAACACATATATCATAAAATTATACTTTTTTTTTATTGATCTATTATCTAAATAATCAAGATGGAAGTGGGTCGATGCCTAGGTATGGATGGAGAATTTTTTCTTTAAATCCAATTTTACATAGAATGCCTAGATGTATATTCTTTCCAAAATAGTTCCATATCAAACAATTTTCTAAAGCAAGAGCATAGAAGTTAAGGTTTTTCATCTTGGCTAAAGTGCCTACCTAGCAGTCCAAATATCTTCTCTTTATTTTTTTGGCTTTGCTAACTCCCTTCTCCTCCAAACACCTCTTTCATTTTGTGTTACACCATTTTTTCTCCATTTGCAGATGTTCTCTTGAAAATACTGATGATCTCTCTTTCCCAAAAATATCCCTTCATAATTAGGCATAGACATTTTTTTTGAATATTTTTCTTTTAATTTTCTTTCCTTTTTTTATATTTTTATATTTCCTTATCTTTGTTTTTATTGTTTTTAAACTAATTTATTTCTTTTTATTTTTTATTGTTTTTTTAATTTTTAATCCTTTTCCTATATTTTCCTTTAAATGGCAATTTCCAAATTTTTATACATTTTAACATTAATTATAAAAATCCATTAATTTATTAATTTGATTAACATCCTTT
Source organism: Torreya grandis (assembly GCA_037957365.1). Taxonomy (NCBI): domain Eukaryota; kingdom Viridiplantae; phylum Streptophyta; class Pinopsida; order Cupressales; family Taxaceae; genus Torreya; species Torreya grandis. Next base: position 121,182 of record JARHVA010008972.1, on the reverse strand, counting down.
TCTACCATAGAATTTTAATGGCAATTTCATCAATGAATAATATAGATTTAATTAACTAAGCAAATCACATTTATACTTAGCATTTAATGATCATACATGCTAAGAGTTTCATAAACCACTTTAACTATAACAATTCATAAACAACAAATATCTAATGCAAGTAGTAATAAATACACTATGTTACCCATTTCATTATGAATTTTAACATGTGCTAACCACTATGGTGTGTGTAGGGTTCTAGCTAGTTGCTTTGTCATCCTCTGACATCTCCATTTATGTCACCCTCTCTGATGATGTTCTCCCTTCATCATAGTCTGAGGGATGAGTTCTCCTAAATCAACCTCAATATAATCATCTAGTTAGACTATATCAACATGATATACATACATCATAAAATATAGCTAAAATTACACATCAACATATTCATAATATAAACACACACTACATCTACTCATAATAATGCAAACATGTAACCTGAGAAATAACCTACTATCCCATAATAACATATATCTCAAATATTATTCAGAAATAACCAAATAAAATGTGTCAAATATAAATATCCATGGCTAATCAAATAGTTTTATTAACGAGGAATCATGATGTAATAGCATTCACCACCAAATTGGGAACTTATGCCTATTAAAAAATGCCCTTTAGTTTATCTAATATAGGGGTAACTTTTTAGAGGGCCATGGACATGGAATTATAAGGACTAACCAATGATATTGTACTTATCTATCTTGATGATATTGAAATATTTTTTAAACATATTGTTGATCATCTGACTCATCTCAAACAAGTATTTGAGAGATGTACGTAGTTTGGGATCTCATTCAACCCCTATAAGTGTATTTTTTAGTCTATGGAGGCAAGATTCTAGGCCAAATTATCTCCAATAAAGATATTTCAATTGATCTAAAAAGGGTAAGTACCATCCTAGCATTATCACTACCTAATTACAATAAAGTGTTTTAAAACTTCTTAGGAAGGATGAATTTCATTAGAAGATTTGTTCCTAATTTTGTCAATATTGTAAATCCTCTAACTAATATGTTAAATAAGAATCAAATATTCAACTGGTATAAGGAAAGTAAATATAGATTCTAAGAAATTAATCAAGCCATATCATAGGCTCCTAACCTTATTTATCTAGATTTCTCTAAAGACTTTACTTTCTATGCCTTTGGAGGTATGGACATTTTTTCAGCTATGATAGTTTATAAAAATGATGAAGACGTGAAATAACCAATAGATTTATTTATCTAAGGTGTATAGGGTTATGAGGAAAATTATTCCTTTATCTAAAAATAAGTGTTGATTATTATAATAAGTTTGAATAAGTTTAGACACTTATTGTTTAAAAATAAGGTGCATTTGTTTGTCTCCCACCCAAGTGTCAGAGAATTCCTCCTAAGAAAAGACTTGAATGAAAAAAAGGTGGGGCGGATTACAAAGATGATGGATTATGATGTGGACATTAAATTAATGAAGTTCATAAAAGGTAGAGGTTTGTGTGATTATTTGGCTTCAGATTTGCAGAATGATAAGAATGTTTGCTTATTTCTTTAAGATAAACATCTAATTATACATTTGTTACCAACTAGCTAAACCTAATATATATTCAACTTCATCTAGAATGGTGAGCATCCTAAAGGATTAAATAAGGGCAAAATAATATATTTTATATCACAGTCAATCCCTTATATTCTGATAGATAGTATCCTATTTAGGAAAGACATAAATGGTATTTTTTTAGATGTATAGAGACAAGCCAAATTGATAGGGTTCTAGATGAATTTCATGATGGACCATCAAGTGGAAACTTTTATCTAAGGATTATATCCATGAAAATAATTATGTAAGTATATTATTGGCCTAATCTATTTAGATATGTGTATGAATGGGTTAAGAATTGTAAAAAATGTGCCTTCTTCACTAGTAAATAGAGGTTAGCATATCTCCCCTCCATCCTCTCTAGGTAGAGAAACCCTTCATGTAGTGAGATTTAGATTTCATAGGGATGATTAACCCTCCTTCTAGTGTAGACCATAAGTGGGTCTTAATATCCATCAATTACTTTATAAGGTGGAAAAAAGTAATGGATTTGAAGGAATCAAATGGGACCAATGTATTGGACTTCTACAAAATCATAGGAACTAAGTTCGGTTTGCCTTCTATAATCATTTTTGATAAATAAATAGATCTTATTATCACAAAAATATTTGATTAGCTAGTTAAACATGACATTTACTTGAGTACCTCATCTAACTATCCCTAAGGAAATGGCTTAGAAGAGTCCATGAATAAAAATTTGATAATAATTATCAAGAGGAGTATGGAGAAAAGTCACAAAGCCTAACATACCAAGTTTAAGATAGCCTTATGGGATAATAGAATCACCCCTAAAAGGGTTATTGTTAATTCTCCTTACATGTTTGTTTATGGTAGAGGGACAAGATTTCTTATATCTCTAAAACTTATCAATCAACTAGAAATTATAGAAGACGATGTCATGGCAATCATATTTTTAGAATTGATGGAAATACAATAAATAAGAGACCAAGATATATGTAAAATGGAACTTTATTAATTTCAAGCGAATAATTTTTTTGATAAAAAAAAGTAGCCCATAAAGTCTTCCTTGAGGGATAATTGGTATTAAAGTGTGATTAATATAGAAATAAACTTAGGAGATACATTAATTTTGATGCAATATAGAGCAACCCTTACATCATCATTGGCTACAAATCATCTAATGATTTTCATCTCTCTAAGCTGAGTCACAATGGGCTTCTAATCCCAATCAATGGGATTCATTTAAAATTTCATTCTTGAGGTTTTAAAAATCCTTGTGTATATTAGTTTAGTTGTTCTTTCCTTTAAGTGCTTTGGCACATTTTTTAATTTCTATCCTTTGTTTTTATTTTCTATTTGAAGGTAAATATCAGTTCATCTTAGTTGTTCAACATTCAAGCTGAATAGGTTATAGTAGGTTTGTGTTTTTAGAATGGAGTTTTTTAAGGCTTATATGACTCCATGCCAAACAGATTTATTAAAGGCTATCAGACTCTTACTTAATATTCAATTATCCTAATAAATGTCACCAAGAATGTTGACCATTTTTCTCACCATTAGAGGAGTGGATTTTAGTTCTTAGTGCAAGGTTTAATGTAAGGCATGGATCTTTTCAAAGTTCTAGTTTAAATTCAACAAGATGAATGTAGGGGACTTAACATATTTTTTAAAAACTTATATTTTTCACTTTTTTTAGAATTTTGTCTTTGGGCATTTTGTAAACAAGAGTCAGAGATGTTGTTATGTCAATTTATTTAAAGCCTTCATAGGTTTTATCCAAGTATTTCACTCTTTATAAAAAGTTTGTTGAGTTAGTCAGAACTTTTGTTTGAATAAGAGTTATGAAGGATTAGGTCTTCAAAACAATTGTTCTAATAAATTCTATGAAGATTTTTTAAGTATTTTTGTATTTGTAGAAAATAATCAGATAAAATGTTTTTAAAAGGCCATAAAGTAGGATTATAAGATTGAGGGATGAGAAAAAAAATCAAATATCTAGATGATGATTCAGAGCTTCTCAAGAAGATGAGTAAGGGAAAATGCAAAATTTTGCAACACTGGGCCTGTGCAAAAATACTGGTGAGACTTACTAATTTTTATTCAAATTTTATTGAGGAAAGTACCACATCAATAGAAATCTAAATATCTAGGTTAGCAAGATGCTTCAATATGTCATAATCCTAGCAACTATTGTCACCAAATCTTGCATTCTAGAAGAGGGTGTTTAAGCCTCTTCCATATTTGGGTAACATGTGAATACTTATAGGTATGTGGGTTTGCCTATAATTAGAAGAAGACATCTAGATTTAAGGGATAGCTCCCTAAATGTATTGCAAACTTCTTATCACCTAAATAACTAGTTGCTTGTGGGAAAATGGATAAAAGTTTTCATGAAAATAAACTACTCTAAGGGGGTGATACACTTGAAGGATTTCAACAAGACTATCATAATTTTTTCTCTAAGAAATGAGGCATAAAAACTAGCTTCTAGGTCTTATAATGCTCTAATATTAATGTTTCAATATGAAGGTGATGTGCATGCAGACTATCCAAGGTAAGTGAAACCATAGATCATTTATAGATACTAAGGATCAATGTACACTTGAGAATAGATCCATACCCTTAAAAACACTTCACATGACTTGCTAGAGTGAATATGACTCTAAATGTACCATAGGGGTGTTTAGTGTTTAAAGAACACTTCTCATTTTATAATTCTAGGAATTCAGAGCATGAACAATAGGTTGTGGTAACTTGATGTCACCTATGGTGAAATAGAAGTATAATAATGTATTGGTGTTCCACAATATTTATAATAAGTGATGGTTGGGATCCATCATGGTTTATTCTTTTTTAATTACAAAGGATGTATGTTAATACTTAGTGAATTATGGCCCAATTTAAGCTACAAACTAATCTATATGAATACTTATAATGAAATCTCAACTATAGTGATCTGGTATAAAAAAGGATCAAAGAGAAGGGTAGGGTAGGAAAGAAACAAGTGATTGTTGATCTTGGACTCAAATATCATGACAAAGTTTCAATGGTAATTGAACCTACATTTAACTAGTATATGATGCAAAATGTCATAAACTCAAATTTCACCACACACCAAACACATTCCTAAGGATAATATGAAATTATACATGTAAGAACTAGATTTCACATTAAAGGTGTTTTACTAAACTCAAATAGCATTAGGAAATTTGAATATAGAATAAATAAAATGAATCAAATCTAATATCCTTCAACTAATTTAGAACAAGCACAAATTAGAAACCATGTATCACAGATGCAATTTCAGAATTCAAAGAAACTATTCAAACTTAAGCATTAGAATCAATAATTGAGAGAAGCTTTGTTAACAATTGACACATTCAATCTAGACAATATTTGTAAAATTCCTTGATTGTATTAATTTTTTGAAGTATACAAATTTGCTTAAAATTTATTTCCCCTAGGAACATGGTAGTACTTCATTTCATAGAAAGACAACACAATAGATTGGTTAGTTACAATTGTACAAAAAATAAGGACAATTGTCCTTCCTCAAAAAGTTATAGAATACACTTGTCTTTTACAATTAGACTGACCTAGAAGAAATATGCTAATAGACTAGCATATGACTTACAAAATAATATTCCCTACTTTCAAATATTATAATGTTTTACAAAAGTAATATTAACTAGTGGATTATGAAAAATTCCAATAACAACTTGGATACGGGGGAAGGGAGCACAGATGTGTACGTGGCCCTAAAACCCTTCCCTCTATGGCTGTCCCCATGCTCATTAGAGTCCAAGGTCTTGGAAGTTGGGGCACGGTTCTGAACGGCCTTTGTTTTACGGCACGATTTGGTGTCTTCACGCTGGTCTTTCGACTTATGGCTTCCGCGCTGAGCTCTATCCAAAACTGAGCAGATCTTGTTTTTTTTGGAGATTTGAGCATGCCATGGCAGCATTTCCCCTTGGGAGAAGGTGGAGATCTTTGTAGTCTCTTGGGTGGAGGAATGGGCGGTGGTGGTGTCGGTTCTAGGTGGAGTATCTCTGTTGGTGATGCTATCCTTTCTGGGCAGTGTTTTATACGCAGCACTTCATGGTGAGATCTTTCATTTTGCATGTTTTTCACTTTGCTTTGTTTTGCTGCATTATGGATGGGACCCGGGTTGGATTTCTAGCCTGAGTAGAATGACCATCCAAATCTGGTAAGTGAAGTATTTGTGTTTATTTGGGGGAAACTCTGTTTCCTCGGTGGTTGGTGTTTGTGCCATGGTGCCCTATAATGGGATTTATGAAAAACCTTAAGCTGTGGAGGAGCCTCGCTTAGTAATAGATGGGCAAGGTGGTTCTGTCTCTGCCATTTTGGCGAGGGTTTCAGGTTGTATGCCTGGTTTTGGTTAGGTTTCAGGTCCTTATAAAACCTGGAGAGTTTCATCTGGTTAATCTTGTTGGTTTCAGGTCCCTAAAAAACCTGGTTTAGTTACTGTCTTTCAGTGTGTAGCCTCTTTTGGCGGTTTGTAATGTTTATCTTTCATGATTTGTACAGGGTTTTAGGGCCCCTTCAAAACCTGTTTTTACCATAATCTAAAACTAGTGGGTGGGACCATTATTTTGGGACTCCCTTATTGACCCTACAGAAGTCCCATAGCCTTTTGGTGTTATTCCTTAATCAACCCCAAATCTACAAGATACTTAAGAAAGGAGACATCTTCATGATCAGCTAAATCATCAAATTCCCTATCATTATTTGCCATAGTTTCCTTAATGTTCCTAGCCTCTACTATCTTTTCATTAGCTATGATGATCATGCCTAAGATTCTTCTATTACATTTAATAGACTAAATTTGGCTCTTAATTTTGACTGACTAAATCACCAAAGTGACCCTATGTTTATACTCTACATCATCAATAATTTGTAAGGTATTAGTCTTGGAAGGGTTAGCTAACATGGTGCCAAGTAGTTACTTGATACAGGAAATCAGCTCTTCATCATCCCTAAGGAATCTATCCAAGCCTACTGACCAAGTACTTAAACTTTGTATTTTGTCCACCACTATCCCCAAAGTAGAATTTAGGTGAGATAGGCTCACAGTTTTAAATTTAGGAATCTTTTCCCTAATCAATATACTGATGAGATCCCTTAACTTGGTCTTTACCTCCTACCATTATGCTATCATTCCTTTAGTTACTTCACTTTATTGGTTTTATGCATCTTACCTCAGATTCATTAACTATATAGAATTAAACATATCAAAGAAAGATGCTTTAAACATGTCTAATATAGCATTAGTCACTTAATAAAATAGCTTGTCTCTAGGTTTTCCTTCTCCTTTTCCAAATTGTGAATCTTATATTTCATTCCTCTAATATTGGCCTTTGTTTGAGCTGACTAGGCCTCAAGTAAGCTCTCAACATCCTATTCATGGATGGGATGTTCACCTAGTTATTATCCTTCAACTAGAGTCAAACCTAAAAAAGGTTCAACCTTTTGGAAGGTGAACTCTTCAGTTCCCACCATGTCTTTTTAGTGGTGACCCTCTTTAATCTAGTTATCTCTAGATTAAATTGTACCATGGTAACTGGCTCTATAAATTTTGGAGGTTCTAAGACCTCAATTCCTATGTTACTTGATTCTATAGGAGAATCCATTTTCTTACTTTCTATCCCTATAGTGGCCAAAATTCATATTTATTCTTATTCCTTCATCAAAATGCTGATCCATGGCTTGATTTATTCATGAACATCAATTTTGAGAGCCTTTGTTAGTTCACAAGAGTGGGAATGGGAAGGGATCTTCTACAACTTTCCATAAAAAAACCAATCAGGGATGATTGGTCCATGAATGGAAAAATATTTACTAAATAGGTTGATCTCACTTGTGGGATGAGTGAGAATTAACCTTGGCCTCTTCCTTTGCCCAATAGGGACCAATGCCAACTCTGCCTTCCTCTTTTATGGCTGTGTCATTGGGACTATGGCAAGGGCCATTTCTTTCCCTTTCTCTTGCTCAGATTCCTCTACTTGAGCATGTGCTTCTTCTTCCTCAAAACCATAAGCTTCAATGAGGTCCTTGAGGGAACCTTTTATGGTTTCATTAGGCTTAAGGGCAATCAGCTCCAAGTACTCAACTAGGTATGGCAGTCTCTAAGGCGGATCTAAAGATAAGTGTCCCTCTCCATGTCTCTTTTCCATATTTTCTTTACAAATCCCTTGTATAATTTGTTCTTGAAGATATGGGGGATCCATCCAATGATGGTCCTAAGGTGGGCTCGAAAGACCAGGTGATAAATAATATTGAAGGGGATGTATCTATCATATGTCCCCTACTAGTTTGTTATCATTGGTCAGTTTGTGTACAAGCTTGAGGATGGTTCCCTTAAACCTAACTAATACTTCCTCAAAGTTATTTGCCTTTATATATGAAGTGTCATGAGGGCTCATTTTATGATCGTATATTAGTTTGGGTAGTTGCTTGTTATTCAAATGTTGGCCTACTACATTCTTAGGCTCCCACTATTTGAGATCATCTAATTAAAATGTAAAAGAGTCCCTATATCTAGGCATGGTGTCCACCTACTTCCAGCATTATAAAATTGTTCTTCCTATAGTCAAAGGAAAGGCATGGAGAAGACCTTTCCTTTTTTTCCTTGAAAACTCCATCAACACCATGAAGGAGTTGGGATATAATTTCCTATTCTGCTAGCTTAGGAGGAACATAGATTGGCATCCTATAGGGTTGGGTTAGAATTTCCACAATTCTAATAACCATGTAATTTTGGATAAAACTAGATATCACCCATTAGCTTCACATACTTTTTGATCAAAGGGGGAATCCTAGGTATGGGAATCCCTATGATGGCCTTCACCAATGTAGGATAGACATAGTCACATATGAATTGCATGTGTTACCTGTACTTGCAAATGTGTAGTTTGGAGTAGTGGTGGGATATGGTGGTTATACCTTTAGGATACCATTTATTAATATTAGGGATCTTAGTGGAAGACAATAGGGTATCCAACAAGTAAGACATCATGTAAAACTATTTGCTTATCTTCCTTTTGATTGTAGTGAATTCTTTCCCTAGAAAGACATTGATAATATCTCCAATTGGAGGATCTTTCTCCACCATAAAGTAAACATAGGACACCTAAGTTTTTTTGAAATAAGTGGTGATAGGGTATCTACATACTCTATTTAATAAGGCCATGGTAACCCTAATCCCTTTGCTAAATTGGAAAATGGGGATCTTTCCCTCAAAATCCCAAAAGACATGGTTTCCTTGGAGCAACCATGGTCTAAGGATGATGTCTATGTCATGCTCAGTGGTCCAATATTTGATTGTGGGTAGGTTAACATGGGGTATAAGGAGATTTTAGTAAATTTAAAAGGCTAGTGTGTAAATATAGGCTACTCTCCTAGAGATTCCATCATGGATGATCTAGTCACCATCAATTCTACAATCATTGAAAATTTGGGTAAGGAAATTAATGCAATTAATACCTCTAGTTTGGTATCTACATGGTAGAGGTCATCCATTTGAACTATAACCAAGTCATAGTACTTTATTCTTACCATGGAAATCCTCTACTCCTCCTTAGTTGATCTGTAAACATTAGTAGGAACTTCACTACTTTTTAAAAACGTTTACCAAGATCTCTTAAGTTTTCAATTCCAAAATTTAAACTAAATTGGAAGAAAATTTTTCTCAATTTATAAGATGTTGGAATGATTAAAAAATGATAAAATTCTAATCCAAATCAAGTTTCAAAACTGAAATAAACATGAAATGAAAGTTCACATCAATTATCCATTGGAACCATCAAATTTTTCAAATTCTTGATTTACTCAATTTCCCATAAATGATCGGATGATTAAATTTTGCATTCTAATTAAAATATAAATTATAATCTACAAATTAACTAAAACTAAAATGCAAAAATGAATTCAAAGATCAAAACATATAAATTGTTTACGTGGTTTAAAATACCTACGTCCCTAGGTTCTTATCAAACCAATCAATTAATGTTGTTAAATTTGCAAGCTAAAATAATACTTAAAATCAACAAAATAGATCTACTCTTTCCAAAAATAGTGTTTTAGACATTCGAAAGACCTTGGCTAACTCAGCACATCCTTCACCTTCCTGAATCACACATAGAGGCTTTTCCAAATCAAAATTGGAAACTTATGTAGCTCAAAATGACATAAAAAATTATCCAAAATGGGAAAATGAATGTACTTCATAGATCATATCAGAATTATAAACAAGTTTATAGTTTACTCTGAGCTCTGGTTTAGCCTTTAAGGGCTCCAAAATGACCAAATACTACAAACTAGACTATATTCTCCAATACCCAGTCGGCTAACTAATATCATTTAAATACAAATTCATGGGTTTATTTCTATCTTATCTCCCATGGGTTAGTTGGTTAGGCTCTTATCCTTTTACACAATAGGTCATGAGTTCCAAACCCATTGGCTTTGGCATAGAGATTGTTCATAGCCATTTAGTCCCACATTGGGTAAACTTAGATGACTTTATGTCTTTAAAAATCCTTATCTCCAAGGCTTTAGTCATGGCATCAGCCACGCTTCACCCTTTTGTTTGGGTCTTACCCATCTAAGTCATCCTTAAGCCTATCTGGTCCTCGACCTTAGCATAAATGCTATTTGGCATGTCTCATGGCATAAGATGTGGTCATTTGGAAGATAGATCACGAGTTACGTTATAACTCAGATGTGGCATGTATTACGGTAGTTGTCTCCAATATGGGTATATATTCTCGAGCTTGACTCAGCTTCAATCTTAAGGCATTAACAAGTTACAAGCTAGTAGTAAACTTGACATTTGGTTGTGAATTGGTCTTTGATATTCCATGTGGTATTACGTGGCTTAGAATTATCCAACCTATCGTGGCTCCTCCATGTGGCTAAAAGGATCGGTAATGAACAATGCATATTACAAAGCATTTCAAAATTTTAAATCAATTGTCTCACATGCATTCAATGGGAACAAAATGATAGTTTAAAATTAAATGAAAATAGGATGTAATGTGAGATGGAGGCCAAGGCACCCCTCCTTAATCAAGTATGTCAACCCTCACTGAGGGTCCCCAACGAGCCAATAGTGGGGCCCACGGTTCTCCATATGACCATTGTCAAATACTGGAGGCTAAAAGCAAACCAAACACCAACCAAATTTTTTCATAAATGTATAAAAATGACTACCACGTATCAACCTCTAATTGTTCCACTTGTCACATACAAATTTTGACACCTTATTTTCCCTATCACAAAAGAACTTTAGTGGCTATAACTTGGGCATATGGTGTCTGTTTTGCAAACCATGAAAATTGCCTAAAATATCTCAATGATATCTACACTGTGCAAGAGGTTTTGTCATGATTTTAAAACTTTTCTAAATTGAAATCCAGATCACACCTCCCTATAAAAGAGGCTTTTGGTCTCTAAAAGTCTACTATCTCTTGAAAATTGATAACTAGTATACTGCATCATATCAAACAAAACCCAATCATCGCAAGAGATAAATGTTGGTAAAATAAATGATTCATAACTCAAGTGAAAATGCCTACAACATGGCATGAGTAAAGTAATTTGCAACTAGCAATAAACTGGTCATAACATACCAAAATTGTCTACCCATGTCACATCCTGTAAAGCGATTAACTATCAATAAACTAAAATAATTCCCAATGTAACTACAAAACAATTTTGTTAATGCAAAAAACATACAATAAATGTTGTATACATGTTGCAATACAATGCCCTAGTATGGGACTTATATGCTAAGCAAATGCAAACAACATAAAGTATATATTGCCTAACATCCAAACATGCCCATAAGGTCTTACAATGCATCTATATGCCAAAAATAGATACATTCTAAAAATAGCAGTTAAATATGAGACAAGTGTTGTAAGGAAATTAACTCAACCCAAAACATGCATTCTGATATTATCTCCAACTAATCAAATGAGTTCAAGTCCTATAGACAACTCACTCAACATAAATAGGAGTTTTAAAACATAGAGCTATTCAACATGAGAATTGAAATACTTCGAATGATGAACCTATCTCAAAGTGTTCTCACATGATCTACTAATGCATCATCAAAGTTTTTTCTTTCCTTTAATAGAATTCTTAACAATTATTTGACAAATAAGTGCATTATTAATCCAATTAATTAAATTTTCTACCTAGTTAACTTGATTTCCTTAGTGGATTCCTTAACATCATTATGGATTGATTTAACTTCATTGACCTTATTAATAGGTTGATAAATCAGCTTAGTTTTACCATGTCTCAAATGAGAAGATGATTGAATTTTAAAAAAATGATCAATCTGATGTCCACTCTTATGGCAATGAGTGCAAACAACCTTCTTAGGTGAGCTATCCCTTTTACCTCTTCTCACTTTGTCATGCCAAGAATGGTCTTTAACACCTGCAATCTGCTTAATCAAAGCATGTCTATTCCAAAAAAATGCAACATTGTGGTTATGCATCCCAAAAAAAGTGCAAGGAAATGATTGCATCATCTTTCAAATGTTAAATCCAAATTTCTTAAACATAAAAAGTGGATCAGAAGATTTAGTGATAACTCTAGTGTAGGAACTAGGAGGTGGAATCTCAATACCTCATCTACCTGTCCTCTTACACTACACATGCTCTACTATTGGCCTTGGACCTTTTCTATCAAAAGCTTGTCTTCCTTTAGCCATGGAGGAAGTTTCTCTAATTTCCACCTACTCACTAGTGTAACCCAAACCTAGATGAAGAGATCTATGCTCTACTTGTATTGGGTTAGTAATTCCTTGGCCATCTCAACCAAGACCTCTTCCATTAAAGCCCATTTTCTTCAATAATTTGGATCATATACCCTTAGTGTGTTGTTTAAAACTACCAAAGCATCATTACTTGAATCTAAATTTGAATGGAAAGAAGATGAATTACTTGGTGAATAAATTATAGTGTACTTAGTCATAGTCTCTACATCTGAAGTAGAAGGTATGGCCTTCTTTGTTTCACCACACTACAATTTGATTAAGAGCTTATCCTTAGATTCAAGCTTTAATTTCAACTAGCAACTTGTTCTTCAAGAGCTAAGAGCTTGCATCTTAGGAATACATTCTCATCCTGAATTTGGATATTGATGGCTTCCAACTCTTCCATCTTAGCTTTATGTGATAGCTTGCCCATGGTTTCCTACAGACACACTGATTCCACAACTATGAAATACTAAAAACCAATAAACTAAAAGCAACTATCAAATCACAATAAAAAGCTAACCCTACTTTCTAATTGCTCTGATACCAAAATTTGATCCATAGACACTAGTAGGAACTTCACTACTTTTTTTAAATGTTTACCAAGATCTCTTAAGTTCTCAATTCCAAAATTTAACTGAATTGGAAGTGGAAATTTCTCAACTTATAAGATGTTGGAATGATTAAAATTTGATGAAAATCTGATCCAAATCAAGTTTCAAAACTGAAATAAAGGTGAAATGAAAGTTCACATCAAGTATCCACTGAAATCGTCAGCTTTTTAAAATTCTCAATATACTCAATTTCTTGTAAATGATCAAATGATTAAATTTTGCATTCTGATTAAAATCTGAATTATAATCTATAAATTAACTAAAACTAAAATGCAAAAATGAATTCAAAGATCAAAACATAGAAATTATTTATGGGTTCAGAATTCCTATGTCCCCAGGTTCTTATTGAACTGATCCATTAATGTTGCTAAATTTACAAGCTAAATTAATACTTACAATCAAAAAAATAGATCTACTCTCTAAAAAAATAGTGTTTCAAACGTTTGAAAGACCTTGGCTGACTCAGCATGTCCTTCACCTTCTTGAATCACACGCAGAGGCTTCTCCAAATCAAAATTGGAAACTTCTATAGCTCAAAATGACATCACCAATTCTACAAAATAGGAAAATTAATATACTAAATAAATCATATCATAATTCTAAACAAGTTTTTAGTTTACTCTAAGCTCTGGTTCGGCCTCCAAGGGCTCCAAAATGACCAAATACTACAAACTGGACTATATTCTCCAATACCCAATCGGCTAACTAATATCATTTCAATACAAATTCGTGGGTTTATTTCTATCTTATCTCCCATGGGTGATTTGGTTAGGCTCTTATCCTTTTACATGGCAGGTCATGAGTTCCAAACCCATTGGCTTTGGCATAGAGATTATTCTTAGCCATTTAGTCCCACATTGGGCAAACTTAAACTACTTTATGTCTTTAAGAAGCCTTATCTCCAAGGCTTTAGTCATGGCATCAGCCATGCTTCACCCTTTTATTTGGGTCTTACCCATCTTAGGCATACTTAAGCCTATCTGGTCTTTGACCTTATCTTAAATTCTATTCGGCATGTCTCATGGCATAAGATGTGGTCATTTGGAAGATAGGTCATGAGTTAGGTTATAACTCAGATGTGGCATGTATTACGGTAGTTGTCTCCAATCGAGGCATATATTCTCAATCTTGACTCGGATTCAATCTCAAGGCATCACGTGGTATTACATGGATTAGAATTCTCAAGCCTGTCGTGGCTCCTCCACGTGGTTGCAAGGCTCAGTAATGAAAAATACATGTTACAAAGCATTTAAAAATTGTAAATCAATTATCCCACATGCATTTAGTGGGAACAAAATGATAGTTTAAAATCAAATGTAAATAGGATGCAATGTGAGATGGAGGCCAAGGCACCCCTCCTTAATCAAGTGTGTTGACCCTCACTAAGGGTCCCTAGCGAGCCAATTATGGGGCCCACAATTCTCCATATGACTGCTATCAAAGACTGGAGGTTGAAACCAAACCAAACACCAACCAAATTTTTTCACAAATGTACAAAACTAACTGCCACATATCAACCTCTTATTGGTCCACTTGTCGCATACAAATTGTGACACCTCCTTATTTTCCCTATTGCAAAAGAAATTCATTAGCCTATAGCTTGGGCATATGATGTCCATTTGCAAACTGCAAAAACTACCAAAAATATCTCAATGAGATCTACACTATGAAAGAGGTTTTGTCATGATTTGGAAACTTTTCCAAACTAAAATTTGGATCATTGGTGATGGGTTTTATCTCCTCTATGGTGAAGAAGATTTCAAACCAATTCTTGTTTTCATTATTCAGGGCTATGACATCTAGCTCTGTATCCTTGAAAACCTTTACTTCTTTATCAATAGATACATACAACTTTGTCTTATCTTGTAATTTTTATCTTCAAGTTGCCATGAATTTTGCTTGTAAATTGTTCACACTTGATTTAAACTGATCTCTATGCTACTTTTTTATGCTAAAAACATAATTAAGTTTATCTCATATTGAATTGTAACCAAATAAATCCACTTACAATCCTTTTATGTAAGATTTAAGGTTTTGGAGCTTTAATGGTGAGGATGTATATTTACTTTAGCTCATATGTGCCTTGGATTTTATTTGTATGTTTGCCTTTATACTTTCACATTTTTTAGCACACAAGATCTCTTATTTTGTCTTTTTTTGCTTTCATGGTGCTTATGTGGCATTGATCTAGACCTTTCATGAAATTTTTCATAAATGCCTTTGAGAACTAACCATTGGTGTTTAAAAATTCCCCCTTTTATTTAACACCATTGGATCAAGATCCTATAAATGACCATGAATTTTTTATCATGATTTGGGTCCTCATTTGTGATTAGCTCTTTCAGTATCGAGCCTCATAGTTGTGCCACTTGGCATATTTGCATGCCTTTTTGCACTATATATCTTATGTCAATAATTCATTGAATGAGATTATACCACATAGTGAACCCATGGGCCTTTGAAAATTCATTGGTGTTTTTTTTCCATTGGATCATCCTTCTATGATGAAACATAGGCTGTTGGATATGAGTTAGCCTTGCATCATTGGATCATCCTTCCATAATGAAGCATGAGCTATTGGATCTTGAAAGATATGTGAAGGTTAATTATTGCATATCCATATAAATTACTTGGGTTAAGATTAGAGAGATAAGGTTATTCATATTAATAAACACAAAAAACTTAGGTTAAATCCCTTTTAAGTTAAGTTTATTATCAAAGTGACCCTTCGAAAGATATGATTAAAAGTATTCTTTGCCTAAGCAAAAGTTAGATGAGCTTAAATTTGATGGCCTCAAAGACATAAATGACAACTTCACAAGTGTTAAATTATGTTCACAATGACATCAAATTTAATTTTGTCAAGTCCCTGGGTTCCAATGAGGGAATGATGTGTGGTGATTTCACGGTGCTTCCTAGGTCTCTAGATTCAGCTCACTCCATTCAATTAGAGATCATGATGAAGAGAGAGGCATCTGATCATGATCCTAGTAGTTACATGATATTAGCTTAATGTGTGGAACCCCTTTACTTTTCATCCTTGAGTTTAATGATGCCATGTGTTGATCTCATAGGCTTCCATGATCTTTTGATTATGTCTCACTCTATCTGATCAAGTTTTTGTGATGAAGTAAGAACCATTAGATGTAGACTAAGGGCTCAACTTTGTCAGGTCCTTGATTCCATTGGATCATAAGGCATGAGGAAGTGTGAACCATAGGATCTCATGAGAATCATTCTTTTTAAGTTAACGATCGGGTCTTCCTCTCTCTATTGGATCAAGACCTATGATGAAGTGTGGGTTGTTGGATCTTTGAGAAGTAAGTAAATTAAGTTAGGACCCATGGTGACATAAAATACTCAAGATAGGGTGTTAATTCTAAGGTCTCATTCATATTAATAAATACAATGAGGCCTTAGGATTAAAACTTTAGGATAAACTATGAATCAAAGGGACCAAGCTAGGAAATATTAAAAGGGGACCTGCAAAACCAACATTAGACCTAGTTAGAAATATGAGGAACTTAAAGGGGGAAATAATAAAGGGGACCAAGCACTTTTAGGCTAATTTTAAGTTGTGTTTAAAAACATGACTAAGCTTTAAATATGACATGTGTGCATAAGTCCAAAATGGATTTAAAAGTTTCCCATGAATTTAGTTCCCACCAATATTCAAATTTAAACTGAGGGTTTATGCCAAGGTTTTGTAACATGAATTTATCAGTAAGGACACCATGGATCCTATATCTAAAAGGCATGAATACCATTTATTATTAATATTAGATAAAATTTAAGTAAACATAATTAGTAATCTTATCTTTAATAAAGTGGATGATCTTCAAATTCTATAAATGATCTAAATATGTCACATTTTTAGGTTAAACCTCAGGGTATCTCAATGGTCACCAATTTTTAAAAATGAGGGGTATGTTTCCCTCAACAAATGGTGACTTTTAGGGGAAACATAGCAATATGCTAGAATTTAGAGACTCTGGTTAAGACCAATAATTAGGGCATCCACTCCATTCAATCAATACCATTATCTAGATCATTTTATGATTAAAACAACCCTTACACTTACAAACTTAGGGTCAAACATCATGACATAGTCATAATATGTGAGCTTTTATTCCACTTACTATGTTCCATGGTATTCAAGAAATAAATTCTAGGTTTCATGTCTTTAATCATTAACACTGACTTGAAGTATGTTTATATATTCATTAATAAACATGATTATAGCTTGGGCATTGCTCTGTTGCCATTCAGGAATCTATAACCTCAATAAAGATGCATTTAGCTCCACTTAAGGCCTTGCTCCACTACCAACCAAGCATCCATAGCCCTAGTAGAGATTACCAAAATCACCTATGCTTTCAAAGCTTTTGATTTTGCATTGAATCTCTCTTTTTTATATATTTTATTTACACCTTTATGCTTTTAGCTTGGTTGGGAACTAGGGTAGCCAGGTTTTAGGATTTGGTCAAGTGTTTAATCTTTAGAGAATCCCTTATGACTAAAAACCTTACCCCATGTAAGGATGTTGATTGAGTGCAAGTATGGCTATCCCTTAATAGTTTGAGCTCTCCCGCTACAAGTGAAAATATTCTCAAAACCAATTTGAGGTCAAGATAGTGCTTAAGTTCTCATGGAACAATTGGTTTGTTCAATCAGTCTTATGAGTTTCTGTAAATTACAAAATAGGCTCATATTTTAGATCCCTAGTCATCATATGCATGAGGTGTACACCTACATTCTTTAACTTTGGGATTTTTAAAGTAAACTACCTAACTTTGAGATTAAGATTATCCAAAAGGACTTACTAAAAATAAGGAACCAGGAAACAAGAAACAAGCACACAATAGAATGCAACAAAATAGGGAAAAAAAGGGAAATAAATAAATATACACATTATTATAGACAAGTAAGGGATAGGAAGGAAAGTAATTGAAAGAAACTAACTAGCCTACCTACACTAAATCTAACCATCTTATAGAGCTTATTTCATGAAAACCTCTAGTGGAGTAGTAGTAAAGTATTGCTTAAGATATTTTCCATTGGTGGGAAATGTGAATTATACTCCTTGAAGGTCTCTCAACTTGAAGATATTATTCCCAAGTGTCTTTATTATTTGATAAGGACCAATCCATAAGGGTGTGAATTTATTATGATTCCCCTTTAGTTCAGATGCTTTACCCCAAAAGAGGACCAAGTCTCCTTTTTTGAATACCTTTACCTTTGACCTTTTATCAAACCACCTTTTCACTATGGTATGATGTCTACTAAAATTAGAAAATATTTTCTCCCTTGCATCTTCCATCTAAATGATGTCCATTAATCTTGAATTAGCAAGTTCTTAGATTTCTTCCATGTACTCATATATAAATTTGTATGTAGGTAGCTTAAGAGTGATACTAAAGATATGTTCTTATCCATACACCAAAATAAATGGTGAGGCCCTTAAATCTTTCTTGATTCTTATCCTATCATCCCATAGTGCAAACTTAAGAAACTTATGCCAAGTTCTAGGCTTATCTGTAACAGACTTTTTGATTACCTTCATTAGGTTTTTATTTGTAGACTTAGAGACTCCATTTCCTTAGGGATAATGATTGGATGCAAATTTGAGAGAAATTCCATTATCATAAGCCCATCTAGTCATCTTTATGGATATAAATGTAGACTCATTGTCACAAATTAGAGAGACTGGAGTTTCAAACCTAGTACATCTGTTCTTCTCCAAGAAGTTGATCACTTCCTTAGTTTTTCAATATTTGGTGGCTATAGGTTCAATCCACCTTTTGAAATAGTCTCTAGTAGTCAAGACATACGTATGACCTTTAGATTAATTAGGTTTGATCACCCTAATAAAATCCAACCCCTATTTAGAAAAGGGTTTGCCAATCATGACTAGTTGCAAAGGTATTGCTTCCTTTGGTTCCTTAGTGATAAAAATATGACATGAACGACATTCCCTTACATGTTTATGAGCATCCTTAAAAATAATTAGCCAATAATATCTAGCTCTAAGAATATTGTGGGTTCTGGTTCTCCTAGATGGATGTCCACTACCCATATTTTCATAAAAGGTGCTCATGATTTGGTTGGCTTCTTCTTCTGAGACACATCTCAGGTAGACCCCCTCAAATTTTATTCTATAAAAGACCCTATTATTGATCTAATAATGGGTTGTCTTCATTCTTAGGGCCCTCTTTTTCTCCCTAGTTAGCCCTATAGGACAAGTTCCATTAATTAGTAAATGTATGATTGAATCATACTACTCACTAGCTTAAAATTCAATATTGATCCACTTGTATAATGCTTAGCCTAGGGTCAGTATTAATAATCATCTGGATCAAACCTTGGCACCTTACTAGTTTGTTATTTTTGTTTCCATGTCATACTCCTAAAAAATGAAATCCACTTACCTCTGCATTCTTTGAGCTCATTCTAACTTAACATAAGCTTGGTGGTAGGGTCAGGTAAGATAGCATACACTTTATTTATAAGGATGTAGTGCCTGAATTTCTTTATTGCCTTGACTAATTCATATTTATACTTATCAATCACTAAACAATTCAACTTAGCATTCTTAAAATTAGTGCTCATAAAAGCTATTAGGTGATCACATCCATCAATATTCTAAGTTAATATGATAGCCATAGTATGGTCAGATGCAAAAGAGTAGATATAGAAGTTCATTGAAAAGTTAGGACTTATAAGGACTAGAGCTTGGCTACTGACCTCCTTGATATCATTGAATTCTTTTCTAGATTCATCAATCTAGTTAACCTTGGCATCCTTCTTTAGCATGTCATTTAGTGTCTTGACAATCTCTACAAAGCTAGAAATGAACTTTCTTACAAAGTTTATCTTACGAAATAATGACTTTATCTCTTTTCTACTATTTAGAGGTACTATTCTAGATATGGCCTCTACTTTTTCTAGATCTATAGAGATCCCATCCTTGGTTATGACATGACCTATTAATTTTCCTTCTATAACACAAAAGATACTCTTCTTAGGGTTTGATGAGATCTCATACCTTTTACATCTCTCAAAAACTTTTTGTAAGTGCATAAAGTGATCTTCCCTATTTTTAGAAAAAAACTATTATATCATCCATATATATAATAATACATTTACCAATCAAGCCCTAAAAGGCATGGTCTATATACCTTTGAAAAGTAGCTCCTACAATGATTAGCCCAAAGGGAATTCTCTTGTAAGCAAAGGTTCCCCACTTGGTTTTGAAGGTTTTTTTCATCATGTCCTCTCTCCCAACCAACACTTGGTTGTTACCATAAAAACCATCAAGAAAATACATCATAATTGAAATTGAAACAACTTGTATTACTTGTTCTAGAGAAGGAAGAGGATAGTTATACTTTTTAGATGCCTTGTTCAAGTTTTTGAAGTCAATGCACAACCTAATCTCATCATTATTCTTCTTAACTAGCACCAAATTAGCCAACCAAGTAGAATTCCTAATGGGAAATACTATTCTAACATCTAGTAGTCTCTTAACCTCTTTAAAAATAATTGGTTATAGGATAGGTTTTATAGGCCCCTACTTTTGTTTGAATGGTTTATAGCTTTCTTTAAGGGGTATAGTATGGGTGATGACTCTTGGATCAGAGATCTTTAATTCATCATAAGACCAAGATATAATATCCTTATACTTAGTTATTAGCTCTTTGGCCTTCTTGTTCTCATTATTGGTGCAGGCCTTTCCTATGTTTACCAACTAGGGTTGATCTTAGTGACCAATATCTATTGCATTGTAGTCCTTCCCATTCACCTTGGGAATCTTAGGTACCTCAGCTAGCTTATCTTGATCAAATGGACTTTCTAAGGTAATCTTTCCTTTAGGTATTTTATTGTAACTCAACTGAATGACCTTTCCATCAAACTTACCTTCTTAGATTGTATTTTCATTAGTGATATGAGCCTCAAATGCTTCAAAATTGGTCATGAAATCCAATATCTATTGATCATCATTAAATACTTAAAAATGGTTGACATTGTCAAGGACTTAAGGGTAAGGTATCAACTCAATGTTGAAGTTAAGTGAGTCCTAATTTGCCATGAGGTTAGTTATAGCTGATGTGAACTCATCAGTAGCTTGGTTCTCTTCTCTAGGGATGGAGACAATGTTAAAGGCATCAAAAAAATCAATTAGATCCTAGACCCTGAACTTATACCTCTTAAGGTATTATAACTTACATTAGTATTTGTTTCTCACCTAGTTGACTACTATCTTAGAGTCACCCTAGATTAATAATTCTTTGACCTTGTTATTTATAGTAAATTGCAAACCTACGATAAGGGCCTCATATTCAATAAGATTATTAGTGTAATGAAATTAGATCATATAAGAAGCATGATACTCTCTACTAGTAGGGTCATTTAAGATAACACCAACATCAGATCTAGCCTTACACCTAGAACCATCAAAATGCAAATTTCATAGTCTAGGAACAACATGAGAATTTATAAGATCACATACCTTGGAAGCTTCTAAGGTGAAAACCTCTAAATCTAAGTCAATAATGTTCACCCTTTAATTTATAGAATTATATTCAGTGACCATGTGTTTCATCCTTGGCTCTCTTTAAAACTTGATCTGATTTGGAACTCCCTTCCAAGGAAGTCACAAATGTGAGCAATCAATATATATATAACCATTCAAAACCTTGGTCCATTCCCTGCTTAACAAGATACTATATGCATCAAGAATGTCAATAACCTATATATCAATAAATTGAGAAACCCTAGGTTGAGAGTATAATTGCATATTAACATTCAATAACTCCCCAAACACTTTGAACCTAGACTTGTCTAATTAGGTAACAACCCTATTTGACATAATAGGGGTCAAACTAAGTTATTTGTATATAGCTAATGGCATGATGTTGGTAGATGCACTAGAATATAGTAAGTGATTATGAAAAATTTTACCAAACATCCTAATAGTGAGCAGGAAAGGGGGAGATTCCATTTTGGCTTTGTGCATAGTCACATTGGCATGGTCAGTGTTGGGTGACTTCTTGGAATTTTTTGATAATGACTCTAGCAAAAGGTCCTTTTACTCTATGATCTATGTTAGTTCATGCAATGTAATATTAGCCTTTTCTTCTTCATATCCTCAACTATATTATATCTATTTTTATTAGAAGAACTAGGAATATCAATATTAGGTTTAGGAGTACTCCCTTTATGTGGCTTAGGATTGTTTCTTGAAGAAGTTATAGAGGAAGTTCTAAAGTTATTTGGAGGCATTGAAGTATTAAAGGGCTACTTCTACTCTATATTCCTCGATGGATGACTCTTATTCAAAAATTGTTGGAAGGTCTAAATCTCTTCAGGGATCTCATCAGGTTCATTTTCCTCTTGAAAGTGGAAATTAAAAGTCTCCACCATGAAGGCTTGATCAAATGATTTGGATCCAGG
Source organism: Torreya grandis (assembly GCA_037957365.1). Classification (NCBI taxonomy): domain Eukaryota; kingdom Viridiplantae; phylum Streptophyta; class Pinopsida; order Cupressales; family Taxaceae; genus Torreya; species Torreya grandis. The sequence goes on along the minus strand of JARHVA010008972.1, from coordinate 98,751 downwards.
AGCACCTGCACCATTATCCTTGTTAGGGACTACTTTAAATGTATCTAATTCTTCTTGGAAATCCTCCAAATCCTTGTAAAACTCAATGTAGTTAATTTTACCATGCTTTTTTGTGTAATAAACTCTAAAATAATCAGGTAATGCACTATCAATAAGATTAATGTCCATGGTCTTCTTTTCAGAAGATGGCTCATTATTCCTATTATTATAAAAACTATCATTCTAAATTATGTTGTTTGGCCTATTATACCTTTGAAATGAGAAGTTCTTAAGAGTGTTTAGAAATATTTCTAACTTGTTTTTGTAGCTAAAGGAAATTAGTACTCAAATTTTGGACCATTTTTAATATAGACTCGTTCTCATTTTTAGGATTTTTAGAATTATGTACTTGGTTATTGTTAGCACTAGTAGTTGGTACTAAAGCTCTTTGATCATTTGTATTGAAGCCATTAGTGGCATGATGACTCAAAAATCCAAGGTTCTGATAGGGAGTAGTATGACTCAAAGGTAATTGGTTGAGGTTTAGAAGTTGATTTAAGGCTAGCATATTTTGGTTGTTATTTGGAAAGATGTTCATAGTGGGCATATGTGGGTTAATGTTTGGAATGGAGTAATCCATTTATCCCTGGGGTTGCATTTGGTCATTGATGGTCACTACCTTAGAATAGGCCCTAGATAATGAAGTTATAGGTAGCTGAGACCTTTTCAAGTATATAGAGGTGGGTTGAAGCATAATACTATGTCCCACTTTTTAGTATAAAGGGGACATTACAAAATGAAAATGTGAACATTTCTCAATTTGTATAGATAATAGTGACTTAACCATATAAAATGTGAAAATGGTGTAAACTAATGAAATGTTTCATTTTAAGTGTAGATTACATTTATTACTTTTTTGAAAAAAAAAGATTTTTTAGTACCTAAATACATAGTGTGTATGTTTCATGTATAAAACATTTTATTGAGTACTTGATTTCTCATCCTCATAATTTTCTCAAAACATAATATTTTCTCAATATTTTTTTCAAAGAGGTCTTAGAAACATGGATGTAGTGAAAGATTATTTTTTTATAATTTTTTGATTAAAAAATATATTTTATTAATTTTTTAATGATCAAGGCAAGGAATATCAATGCTTATGTCTTCTCCTCACTATATATATGTCGAAATAGACTAATTTTTTCACCATTAGAACAAGGACATTAAAGTTGAGTGCATTGATATTTTTCAAAAAAAATTGGCCATAGTCTCATATTTTTCCCAATGCCTCAAACATATGGTACTTTATTTTATAAATAAGCATATTTTACTAAATAAATCAAAATAAATATTAAATATTATTAAAAAATTTAAAAAAAAATTATTAGAAAGTTCATAAAAATACCTATTTATATGTAGATCCACATGTTTTTATTTTATTTTTTCATCCTAATACGTGACATCTAAAGTGGCAATTTTAGGCCAATAGTAGCTTTCCACTTCAAGGGGTGAGTATTTGATGCCACATGGGGTTTGAATGAACCCCCTTTGTTCTAACCCACTTTTTTTGAACCCCCCTAAATATCATTCAAATTAATCAAATGATAAAGTAAACCTTTGACCCCCTTTAAAAAGTACATGTGGGGGTTAGAATGAAGGGGATTCAAATGAACCCCCTTTTAATGATGCACTTAGCCAGGGGGTTTGTTTTAACCATAATTTTTTTTGGGTTTGGATGCACTTGGCCACCAAGTGGGACTCACTTAAGTGTCGTAACCTAGGTCATAGGATCTATTGCATCCTTATAGATTTATAAAGCTAAGACATCATCAGGCTAATAGGGTTCTATGGTCATACTATACATTTTATGAAATGTAGCATTAAAGGAATTTATGGGGTCATTTTCATCTCTTCTAATGGTGGTGAAGTGATGGTAAATAATATAAGGATTAACAATATTACCAAACTGATCTATGAACACATTGGTGCATCCATCCCAAATTGTGATATAATTTTTAGGCAAGTTCAAAATCCATTCATAAGAACAATATTTAAAGTTAAGATGAAATAACATGCATTATACATCCTCATGCATAATATGTAGTAACCTTAAGGAAGCTACCTTAAAAGACTTAATGTGCTCTTCTGCAATTGTAATACCCATTTGACTAAATGTGGGCAAATACTTCTCAAGGTTACATGGGAGATCATGTACCACACCTAGTACATAAATTGAAGAGTCTCCCAACCAAGACATACCTGAATGATGGTGGAAGGCAAAGGTACCTTGAAGAGGTGAAGTTGGAAAATATTTGGATCTCCTGCATCTACCTTTATCATGTTTAGCCTTTTTATGAACCTCAATATCAATTAAAGGCTCCCTTGTCTCTAAGTGTGATCTTCTCTGAATCCTTGGTAATTATAACTTGAAGGTTGAAGATCCTATTTTAAATATGATGTATTAGGCTAATCTTTATAAATAACTAGGATTAAACTTGGACATTAAGCTCATTTTGCAAATATTGCGTAAAGAATAGTAAATGGCATTGATCTTTAACTAAAATAGCTCAAATATGTGTCTAATTATGCAAATATGATCTATATTTATAATTTTAAGCTCAAATAAGCCTAAATATATGAAATATATTCCAACATTTAATCAAAATAAGCTATTCTAACCTCAAATACTATAGATCTCAAAACTTAAGCTAAATCTACCAAAATCAAGTACCAAGCATAAAAAAAAATTAATTTTTTGTCTAAAGGAAGCACAAAGATGGGCCAAAAACCATAAAGATCAACTATATTTACACTTATAAGTTAATAAATACTCAAAATCATAAAGATAGAATCAATCTTAGACCAAAACACACCAAAATGGACAAAGATCCAATGACTTCATAAAGGTGGCCCTCCTTCTAGTGCTAGCAGAACACCTTCATTTTGATGCCTCTAAATGTACCATTGGGGTTTTTAGTGTTCAAATAACACTTCTCATTTTATAATTCTAGGAATTTATAGCATGATTAGTAGGTTATGGTAACTTGATGTCACCTATGGTGAAATAGTGGCAGAATAATGTATTGGTGTTCCACAATATTTATAATAAGTGATGGTTGGGAGACATCATGGTTCATTATTTTTGAATTAAAAATGATCTATCTTAATACTCAGTCAATTATGGCCCAATTTAAGCTAAAAACTAATCTATATGAATAATTATAATGAAATCTCAGCTACAACGATCTGGTATTAAAAAGGAGCAAAGAGAAGGGTAGGGTAGGAAAGAAACAAGTGATTTTTGATCTTGGACTCAAATATCATGACAAATTTCCAATGGTAATGAACCTACATTTAACTAGTATATCATGCAAAATGTCATAAGCTCAAATTTCACCACACACTAGACACATTCCTAAGGATAATATGAAATTATACAAGTAAGAACTAGATTTCACTTTAGATGGTTTTTAGTAAAATCTAATAGCATTAGGACATTTGAATATAGAATAAATAAAATGAATCAAATATAAGATCTTTCAACTAATTTAGAACAATAAAAAATTATAAACCATGTATCATAAATACAAATTCAAAATTCAAAGAAACTATTCAAACTTAAGCATTAGAATCAATAACTGAGAAAAGCTATGTTAACAATTGACACATTCAATCTAGACAATATTTGTAAAATTCCTTGATTGCATTAATTATTCGAAGTATACAAAATTTCTCAAAATTTCTATCCCCTAGGAACATGGTAGTACTTCCTTTTATAGAAAGACAACATAATACACTGGTTAGTTAAAATTGTACAAAAAATAAGGAAAGTTATCCTTCCTCAAAAAGTTCTAGAATACACTTGTATTTTACAATTAGACTGACCTAGAGGCAATATGCTAATAGACTATCATATGACTTACAAAATAATAATCCCTACCTTCAAATATTACAATGTTTTACAAAAGGAATATTACCTAGTGGGTGGGACCACTATTTTGGGACTCCCTTATTGATCCAATTGAGTAGAAGATAACCATACATCCTTTCCTACATTTTCTTGATTTCCTAGGTTATATTTTCTTGTATGCAATGTTTTATTAAATAATTTTATGTAATTTCATTGACTAAGGTGGATCTAGACACTATTAATTAAGAAAATATCTAATAAATTTAAAGGCAGTGAATACCAATGTTTAATATCTACACAAGTACATGGTGGTTTTTCCCATATTTATTCATAGTTGAATATCTTATACTTTTGTACCATATTTATTTATGGTTGTGTGATAACTAGATAGACAACATATTGGTTTCATGTATTTCATCTAAGTCAAATTAATTAGAATTATTCTAGATACAAGATTGGGATGCATCTTTCTATTTTCCCTTCTCTTTTGATCTTTTTTATAAATTTGTTAGAGTAGTTAGAATAGATATGAAAGTTACATTCTATGTTTACATGTACATCTTGATTTAAAACCCTATTTTTCATTATTGTTAATTTTTTGTTTAATCCATGTAAGCTATGAACAGTCAATAAATCAAGATAAATTGTAGCAGTAATATAATGACTAGGTCATTTAGTTGAAGTCAAATAGACTTCCATGAGCTAATCACACTTGAAAATTTTTTAGTGTTGATGATCAAGTCATAGGAAAGAAAGTGAACATGATAATAAGTAAAGAACACTATAAAAAAGGTTTCATCTTCAAGAATATACTCCTCTAACTTGATAAGGTTTGTAATGAAGAAAAAAGGCATGCATTTGTTAAACTCTATCAGGAATTTGAGGACATTTTGCATGGGAATAAAATGATCTCAAAGGGTTTGGCCCTAGTTTGGCATAACACACTATAGATTTTATTTATGATGCCAAAATAGTTAGGAAAATATAGACCCATAATCCCCAAGATGGATCCTCTCATGAAAAAAGAGTTGACCAAGTTGATAGAGGAGAGGATCATCTTTCCAATTAAGCATTCATCTTGTGTTGCCAACCTAGTCCCTGTAAGGAAGAAGAATAGATAAATAATGATATGTATTGATTTTAGGGACCTAAACTGAGATCCATTGAAGGATAACTAATCATTACCTTTCATATATTTTATATTGAAAATAGAGGAATGTGTACAACATTTTTCCCTTTTCAATGGCTATTTTGAATATAACCAAAATCTAGTTGAGGAGGATTATTTTAAGATAGCCTTCACCACTAAATGGGGAAATTATGCCTATAAAAAATTCCCTTTGATTTATCTAATGCAAGGGAAATTTTCTATAGGGATATGGACATGGCATTCTAAGGACTAATCAATGATATTGTACTTGTCTATCTTTATGATATTAAAATATTGTGTAAACATGTTGATGATCATATGACTCATCTCAGGCAAGTTTTTGAGAGATGTAGGTAGTTTGGGGTCTCACTCAACCCCTATAAGTGTATTTTTTTAGTCCATTAAGGCAAGATTATAGAACACATTATCTCCAATAAATATCTTGAAATTGATTTTGAAAGGGTAACTTTCATTATAGCATTATCCCTACCTAATCACAATAAAGGGTTTCAAAACTTCTTTAGAAGGATGAATTTCATTAAAAGGTTTATTCATAATTTTGTTAATATTCCAAATCCTCTAACTACTATGTTAAATAAGAATCAAATATTCCACTAGTATAAGGAAAGGAAAGATAGATTTAAATCAATTAAGCAAGCCATATCATAGTCTCCTACACTTATGAATATAGATTTGTCCAAAGACTTTACTCTCTATGCCTTTGGAGGTATGGACACTGTTTTAGTTATGATAGTGTAGAAAAATGATGAAGATATGGAGAAACCATAGATTTTTTTATCTAGGGATTAGAAGGTTATGAGGTAAAGTATTCCTTTATCTAAAAATAAGTGTTGATTGCTATAATGAATTTGAAGTTTAGATACTTTTTGTCTAAAAATAAGGTGCATTTACTTGTCTCCCAACCAAGTTTCAAAGAGTTATTCCTAAAAAAATATTTGAATTAAAATAGGGTAGGGTGGATTACAAAGGTGATGGAGTATGATGTGTAAATTAAAACCATGAAGATGGTAAAAGATATGAGTTTGTGTGAGCAGTTGGATTCAGATTTGTAGAATGATAATAAAGTTGTCTTATTGCTCCAAGGTAGACAACATCCATTTGTACCTTCATTACCCACTAGTTAAACCTAATATATGGTCAACTTCCTCATGACAGATGATTACCCTAAAGTATTAAATAATTCCAAAATAATTTATTTTAGATTGTAATCAATCCATTATGTTATGATAGATATTATCCTATTTAAGAAAGATGTAAATGGTATTTTTTTGTGATGTATAAAGACAAGCTAGATTGATAGGGTTCTAGATGAATTTAATGATGGACCATCTAGTGGATACTTTAATCCAAGGACTATAGCCATGAATATAATGAGGGAAGGATATTACTAGACTAATCTATTTAGAGATGTGTATGCATGGGTTAAGAATTGTAAAAAATGTGCCTTCTTCACTAGTAAATAGAGGTTATTATCTCTCCCCCTCCATCTTATCTAAGTAGATCAACCCTTTATGTAGTGACGTTTATATTTAATATGGATGATTAATCCTACTTCTATTCCAAGTCATAAGTGGGTCTTTAAATTCACTGAGTACTTTACAAGGTGGATAGAAGTAATGGATTTGAAGGAAGCAAATGGGACCAATGTATTGGAATTTTATAAAAGCATAGTCACTAGGTTTGGGTTTACTTATACAATCATTTTTGATAATGAAATGGCCTTTATTAGCACCAAGCTAGCTGATTGGGTAGTTAAACATGACATTTACTTGAGCACCTCATCCAACTACTATCCCCAAGGAAATGGATTGACAGAGTCCATGAATAAAAATTTGATTAGAATTATCATGAGGACCATAGAAGAAAGTTAGAGAGCCTAGTGTACCAAGTAAATACATCCTTGTGGAATAATAGAAACACACCTAAAATCGCTATTACTAATTTTCATTACATGTTTGTTTATGGTAGAGAGGCAAAATTTCCTATATCTCTAAAACTTATAAATCAACTAGAAATTATGGAAGAGGATGTCATGGAAAATAGATCTATAGAATTTATGGAATTACAATAAATAATAGACTAAGATATAAGTACATGGATATTCATCAAGCTCAAGTGAAGAATTCTTTTGAAAAAAGAGTAGCACATAAAGTCTTCCTTGAGGGAGACCTTGTATTAAAGTGGGATGATGATAGAATTAAACCTGTGAGACACACCAAGTTTAATGCCTTATAGAGAAACCCTTACATCATCATTGACTAAAAATCATCCAATGCCTTTTATCTCTCCAAGCTGAGTGGGGAAGGGATTCTAATCCAAATTAATGGGATTCATTTGAAATGTTATTCTTGAATTTTTTAAAATCCTTGTATATATTAGTTTAGGTGTTCTTTCTTTTAAGTGCTTTGGCACATTTTTTTGTTTCTATGATTTATTTTTGTTGTCTATTTGAAGGTAAATCTTATTTCATCAAAGTTGTTCAACATAGGCCAAGTAGGTTACAATAGGGTTATATTTTTAGAATGAAGATTTTTTTAAGGCTTTCATGACTCTATGCCCAATGGATTTATTAAAGGCTATAAGATTCTTGATTAGTAGGCAAGTAGCCCCATATAGGTCACAAATAATGTTGACAATTTTTTCCATCATTAGAGGAGTGTATTTTAGTTATCAGTACAAGGTTTCATATTAGGCATGAAGGCTTTTCAAATTTTTGGTTTAAGTTTAACAATATGAACGAAAAGGACTTAACATATTTTAAAAGGTTATCTTTCACACTTTTGTTTAGAATTTTGTCTTTGGGTGTCTTATAAACAAGAGTCAGAGATCTTATTTTGTCAATTTCTTTAAAGGCTTCACAAGTTTTGTTGAAGTATTTCACTCTTTAGAAAAAGTGTGTTGAGTTAGTCAAAAAAAAAATTTAGATAAAAGATCTAAAGGCTTAGGTCTTTGAAATTATTGTTATGACAAATCTATGAATATTTATTAAGGATTTTAGCATTTGGAAAAAATGATCAGATAAAATATTTGGAAAAGGTTGCAAATTAGGACTATAAGATTGAGGGTTGAAAAAAAGTTGAAGACCTAGAAGACGAGTTAGAACTTCACAAGAAGATGAGTTAGAGAAAATGTCAACATTCTATATCCATGGGATTATGTAATAAATTTAGCATGAATTAGTCATTTTTATTTAAAATTTGTCTAGGAAAGTTCCATGTTAGTAGAAATTTAAATCTCCAGGTTAGTGGGATGTATCAACATGTCACAATCCTAGCAACCTAGAGCCTTAAAACCATTCTTATAAGTGAAAAATACTTTGGTTAAGTGGGATAGTGGATGATTCCACATGATATAATCATGATAATATGACCCCCTAAAGATGATTGTGCACCCTTAAAGGCCCCCAGGTAAGTGGGATAGTTGGATGATGCCACATGGCATAATCCTACCACTCCTTAGCCAAGAATAACCAGTAGCTTCATTTTAGCTAAGGGGAAATGTTTCTAGCACATATCCATTTTTCATTCATGTGGAGCATATATCCTTTAAAAAGGATGGAGCATAGAATATTGGAAAATTTTAAGCTTACATGAAAGCCAAACCCTCTCAAGTCCCATGTCCCTAAGATGACACCATGTGGAAAAACCTTGATGATATAACATCATAAATCCATCCATGAAATTTGAGATCTCCAAGCTCTTGAGTGAATGATAAGTTGCCACATGGATATTATGAGAGAAATTTATCAAAAAAATGAAGACAAGGATGAAAGTGAGAAGCATCGAGATGAAGACACATGTAAATGATGATGTCATAAATGCACTTTCTTAAATTTGATGACCCATCCTACTGTCAAAATTATCAAAGGGTAAAGATTGACTACATACCTAAATTTATTCATGTAATCAAATTAAATTGATGTAAAAATCATGGTGCACCTAAACTCCAACTAGAAAAGTGATGGAAAGGCAATGGAATCCACCCCAAGTCATCATGAAAATTAATGCAACCACAAACATGTAGAATAGAAGTTATAAGCTTAAAAGGACATGGCATGGTAGTTATATATGCATGGATATGGAAATCCTAAGAATATATTATCACTTCCTCCCCCCTATCAACTCATGATTTGAATTTTTAACCACCTTGTTAGTGAGTATGACTAGTCAAGAGCCTAAGTCTCTATTTTTTCCTATTTAAGTAGGCAAAATTATAATCAGCAAGGGACTCTCTTTTAGCATATAAATTCTACATAATTTACCCTATCAAGGATCCCTATTTTTAGTATGGCTAAAATATACCTTTTTGTAATGCTCATTATTCAAGCCTTTTGATCAATATAAAACTAAAATTTACCTTCATTATATTAATATGCTTATGTGATTTTGATGTTTAGTTGATCTAAATTTGTGATATAAGTTATTATTCTTCTTGTATGTCCTTGGTTTTCACATTATTATTATTAGGTTGAGTTTTAAATAGGTTGTTTGTTGTGTTGACATTGTCTAGGTTAGTAAGTTATTATGAAAACTAGTTGATTATGTCTGATTTAAGACCTTTCATTTATCCCTTTAATGTCTTGTGTGTATGAACAACCTTTTTTTAAGAGAGTTTAATAAATTTCTAGTCAAATTTTGAGTCATTTATTGCTATTAAGATTCTAGTATAGGGATCATAAATCATTGGTGCATCACCTTTCTTAAATTTTAGGTTCTATTTTGCTCCATTTCTCCCTTTTTCTAAAATTGTAGTAGTTTAGTTTTATCCTAGGTGATCCATTAGAGGAATTTGGATATCTCTAGAGGTTCAATCCAATCATAGGTGACCTAAAACTTGGACTGTTCCCATTGTATCATTTAAATGAGGAATGTCTGAACACCCTCCTCAAGGGTGCAATTTAAATTGATAATAGACTTTTCTTATAGTCACAAAAGATAACATCAATAGTATCCATCCAATCATAGTCTAATGAACATATATAGATAATAAATTAAATAACCAACTAAATATAATTAATATAATATAATATTGTAACTTATTTATTTTAGAAATGTAATAACTGCATAGTCAAGTATTAGATCATATCTATGAAATGACAAAATAATTAGAACAATATATGAATGTTAAGAAATGTCCATGCGAAATAGTAATAATCCATAGTTTTAAAATTCATAACAAGCTAAGTCATGATAATAGGGAAGTAATGATTATATGGATTTATAGAAATCAAGAGATAAAAACATGTTGAGAATAATATAGGATTCTACTTGAGGCAAGAAGAGGGTTCATCTAAACCTTTTTATTTTCATGATATATGTGCCCAATACATGATAAATATTTAATGAGATATATTTTTCCTAGGGATAAGAAACTAGTTATTGAGGGGTGTGTTGAGATAAGAGATTAACCTTGAATATCCCTTTAAACCTCTTTTTATTAATATTTTCCAATCATCCATAAGCATACCAAAGTTTCCTTTTGTACCCATTTATGGTATATAGTATTGAATGATCATGTTGTATATATATTTGGTTTTTTATGATTGAACTATTTATTTATTTTTTATAATATTGTATCATTTAATGTCATTAATGTTTTAGTTTTATTAATAATGTCATACATGTAAAAATTAAGGAAAATTTGTGAAGTAAAATAGGTAACATATTGATGTGGGTTTTATGCACACTATAGTCAAATGAGGTGGCTTCTAACATTTTAAGATCTCTATGGAGGTGAAATCCACTCCATGGCATGAGTTGTATGTATGAGGTGTATTTTAACCTATTGATGAAATACGGGTAGGGCATGCAGATTGTTGATAAGGTTTTCTAGATAGACGTATGGACTTTTAATAGAGTGACCTTCTATGTGAGTTAGATGGGTGGCTAGTTTCTAATCTAAAGTGGGTAGGTCTTAATAACAAACTCAAAATGAGGGTAAAATAGGGTAGAAAATGAGGCTTTGTTTCTCTTTCAAATTACTTCCCTAGTTGGTTTCTAATTATACCTATTATATTTAAAACTGATGCATATAGCTAGTAGTAATAACACACATGTAGTCAAACATGGCTAGGAAGTCTAAGAAAATAAGGATGAAAGAAATTCACACACTTCAAACAAAGGTTGATCTTTTTAGGGTAGTTATTGCATACCCTTAATGAAGATATTATGGCTCAGGAAAGTGAATTATCTAAGGTATCCATTACACACACATAGAAAATTACACCAAATAAAGCATAAATACACATTCATAAATATGATTATATTAACTTGACAAACTTAATAAATACATTCACTAATCCTTCAATAGATATTACACATATAGGATTATGGTATCAACCAAGAAATCAAAAATCTACTCACAACTATAGTACACTAAATATTATTGAATCATACAACCATGGAAATGACAACTAATTACACATAACTGGAAAGAAAATACTCAAGACACTTTGTTGATGATCAAAATTATTCGTTGCTCTATATTCCAAAATATTCTAATGATCAAAAATTGAGTGGGGTTACAATTTCATATATAGACTTGGGGAAGGGGTTGCCTCATCCTCCAAGTTCATGCAAGTGGTCACAAATTCTAGTTATAACATGTAGTTATAACTACAGTCTAAAAATTGTCTATAAAGATAACTAGAAGTTAAAAATAAATAAATTAACTTTTAAAAATAATGTAACATGTGCATGTATATAAAATACAAAGTAAATTATTTATAATTAATTATTCAAAAATCTAAGTACATTGGCCATTACAAAATTTTACATGCATAAGATTTTATCCTATCAAGGCTTACTAGTTTGAAGTGTTGCATGCAACTTGGTTGGTGTATAAGTTGACATGGCAGCTAAAGATGTAGTTATACCATTGGAAGCCTACTTCTTCAATTTTTTATTTTCATAAACATTATGCACCACTCCATGTTGCTTTTATATGATATCCAAATTTAGTAGTGATGGTCGATGAATTCTCTTTGTCTATTTGAAGGATATTTACATGCTCATCCTTGGTTATTTGAAATTTATTCTTGAAGATTTCAACTTCAATGACCTTATTTCGAGCTTTACTTAATTTTGACTCAATTTCCTTAATTTTTAAACCTTTTAATCTCTATTTAAACTCATCAGATGCTTCTTAGTTAAGTTTGTCAAAATTGAGCTTTCTAATCAGCTCACCAGTGGATTTCTTAAACTTAGATAACTTTAATTCATGCAAAATATAAATAATGTGAGCCTCATATGCCTGATATCTAGGGATTAAAGCCCCAAAATTATACAACCAATCCTTCACCTCTTCTTATTGATTGATTACTAGATTTAAAGAATTAGATGCTTCTAGTGTAGTCATTAAGTCGAGATGGCTATCTCATAAAAAGTTGAACAATTGATTGGCCTAGTTCACATAAGGGGCCATCTCAACCCTCATAAACTCCATTGTTTATAAGTAGTTATAACATCTTGAAGTTACCTCTTGGACTTAAATTTTAATGGGTACAAGAATGTGTAGTATCTTGGCCTTTTCTTTGAGTTATTCCACTTCCTTCTCTAATACTTGAAATTTTGCCTCTAGCTCCTATCGAGCTAGTTTTTTTCCCTCATGGATTGAAACTATAACATCCTTATGTGTTTGAGCTAGGTATGCTAGATTTTCCTCATACAAATATTCCCTTGGCTGTTTTTTCTACATTTTGGTAAAGGAGAACACCTCTTATCTCTCTTCAAGGATGATCTCTGTGCCCTTGTCATCTTCTAGTTTTTTCTTCTTCACCCTTTGGATACTACCAATTGGAGGATTTCACAAAGTAGAAACATATGGGAGCTTAGTGATCTTAAAGTTTGGCACTTGGGATGCCTTGTTTCTTAAAACCACTACCCATGAAGGAATATCTAATTGTGATGCATTAGAGGTTGTGACAACAACCTCTTATTCTACCTCCTCTTGAGCCTTTTGTTGTTTCATATATGCTTTTTTAAAGACATCTAGAAGGGAAGGACATATGATTTTAGACCAATCCACTCCTCTAAACTAAGGAAGTGGATGGATCATGATTATTTGGGGCTTGGCCTTTTTTCCCCTACTAGTAATTGTCACTATGGTCTCCTCTATGGAAGTGGTTGATGGTAGTGAAAGGGTAATTTGAGTAGATTAGGCATGGATATGTGAGGTGATTAGCATAATCTATACTTTACTAAACACTTTATTTATCTTGAGGTTTATAATTATGGAGGTGCCAGTAGGAACATAAGGGATTTGCATGGTTAATAGGATGGAAGTGAAGATAGAGGGAGAAATGGTAGTAATGGAAGTGGAGGGGATAGATGTGGGAACTTCCATATAGGTAGACTACTAAAATATGCATACAAAAGACAACAAAAAATTGATGAAATATTAGGTACCTAAAATATCAAGCTCCACCAACTTTACCTAGAGGCTCATAGCCTTGGCTATCTCTAACTCGGCTTCCTCAACTAAATCATCTTCAATATCTTTGATAATTATGTCTCCCCTATATGTCCTTGAATGTGGAGTTTGAATAGGAAAACTATGTGATGTCTCTATTATAGGACTACCTGTGGGAGTCCTAAGCTTTCTCTTGTAAACAAAGCGGGTCCTTGTTTGAGTGGTAAAGTCCTATGGTGATGATTTTGTTTCTCTTAGAGTCATTATCTTAACAAATGTAATAATATGAATCTGAGGCATAACAATGGACATTTTACTAGAACTTGTAGTAGGCACTTCTTGTGTTCTCTCTTCCTCATCAAAGTTAAGGTTGATGGGGTCTCTTGCTTGTCCTCCCTTGGCTGGACTAGGATCAAGTAGCTTGGGTTCCTTCTTACTACTTTTAACTTTAAATTTAGAGGAAGTCCTTAGGAGGAGGAGATAGCTTGGTCCTTGGATTTCCCCTCAGACTATCCTATCTAGAAATCTAAATGTTTCTACCCTTTAAAGAGTGTCTTTTTACTATCCAACTCCTTGTTGGAGACTAGATCATTATTAAATGATCCTCCTATAATCTAGTGATTTTTGACTATTTTAATACTTCCTCATCTAACTTGGCATTAGAAAATATGAAATCATAATCATAGGGCTCATTACTATATGGGATGTTGAATCCATATATATACTTTTGGATTAGCCTATGTAGATCCCAATCTTTATGTGGATGTGTAGGGAAAGGATAACTCCTACATTTATGTCTACTTCCCTGAGATGATTTCTCATTGTATATGTCATCCTTTTCATAGTTATGAGATGTCCAAAATATAAGTATTTTTTTTTACTTTGACAAATCCTATGAAATGCTCTTCCATAATTAGAAGACAGTATGTTATTTAGCTAACTTGTCTAGAATAAAACTTGGTAGACACATGGGGCCAACCTGATTTCCCCTACCATGATGATATTAAAATTTGGTTAGAGGAATTAATCCCCTTTCCTAGGTAAGTTCTTCACAATATTATGCCCAATCAAAAGAATGAGCAAGCCATGAATGTCTTACCAAACCTAAAGATAGAGATCCTTGGAGATCCTCACCATGTGTTTGGTGTAGTAATAAACATGCATGAACTGGTAGTGGTCATAGATTATATTCTTCTCATTATCTATGGCTAGATCCCCCAATACACCAAGGTCCCTATAATATGTTCCCATGATTGTGTCTAATAGATATGACATCATGAAGAAATCTCTAGTGGGCATGGGATGCCTATCCTATCTTTATGGATGATCTAATCCCTCAACCATGGGATTATTATCTTTCCCAAGGCATATGCAACATCATGCATGATCATCATATATAAAAATGGTACCCAATCTAAATTGACAAAATAAATGGTAGTCATACCATGTAATTTTTTGAGAAGAGCCATGTTGATGTGAATACCCATCCTAAATCTATCAATTATAATCACTCCCTTTGATTTCTTCCCTTTCCATGTGATGGTTTGGTCTAGGAGGAGCCACAAAGGCAACACCTTCTCTATTGAGGTCTCTGTATTTAATTACACCATTGTGTACTTTTCAAAGTATACATCGTGGATAGTTAAAGATAGGTATCTCTAAAAATTTATCCTTGAAATGCATGTGACCACTATATTGTTATTAGAGTGATGCAGGAAAACATCCTATGATATCTTGCTAGAAAAGAACAATTCTATCAAAAGGTCAATGCAAGGGATCACTTTCGACTTTGTTACAATAAAATGTAATCCTTAGCATTTCAATGCCAATAATTATTTCACAAAAAATATATATTCTAAGGTCATATCATCTTATAGAGGAAACATGACCACTATATCAATGACATACCATAGTGCTAAATAATTTTGATACTTGTCTCCAAACACCATGGCATCAAAGACTGTATCGATGAATTCTATGAAGTCCTTAATTAAATGTGGGGAGGATGAATTTGTATCTCAAAATGATCTAAATGTAGATTTTATTATTACATGTTTTATGCTTCTCTTATGTGCTATGTATGCTAGTGCAAATAACTTGGCTCTAGTTCAGTTGTTGTTTTACTTACAATACACTCTTGAAGTGGAAACTAGGCTCTTCATCACTATAAGATAATAGAAGACTTCAAATACAAATTAGTTTAAATACAATAATAGATTTCAATCATGGAATATCACCTATATAGAATCTTACATTGAATATCAATTCGTGTGACATAAATGTGTAACATTCACTTTCCTTTTATTTCACATATAATTCAAACTTGTTAGCTCAAGTTGGTGGGGGTCTTTAAAGTATTGATAGGAAATATTTTTGATTTAATTTGTCTAAGTATGGTGAGACTAGTAGTATTTTTAGTAATAAATCACTTAGGGTGTATGTCATAAAAATGCTCTTGGGTGAATGTCTGTAGACTAATTATTTTGGGGGATTTGTTTTAGACAAAATGTCTGCAAAAATTTCCTTGAAGAATTCATCTGGGAGAAAGTCCCAAAAAAATTATCCTAAAGGGCTATTTTTAAGGTCTAGAGGGAACTTTCAATTTCCTTAAAGGGTATTTTTGATCTGAAGGGTCCACTTCATAGGGTATTTTGTCCATGACAAAATTCCTAGAGGGTCTACTTCATGAAGGTTGAAGGGCACTTTTGATCTTCTCGAAGGGTTTTTTTGTATGGATAGGGGTCATTTCAAAAATCCCAAAGGGTAGGTTACTCAAAACCTAAAGGGTATGTGGCTTGGGTCTGAAGGGTCTTAATTATCTCAGATAAAATGTCTAAAAGAATTGGCTAAAGGATAAAATACCTAGGATAAAAATCCCAAAGGGTAAGTCTAAGAAGAAAAAAAGGCATATGGACACTTTTGAAAGAGCTGAAAGGTCATTTTCAAAATTTTCAAAGGGTAAGTGGCCACTTAAAAAGGGTCAAAGGATTGGAACAAAAATCTTGAAGGGTATGTCCATGTCAAAAATGGGTCCAAAATGCAAAGGTTGAAGGGAAATTTTCATGGGGAAAATGGGTCAAAATAAATATCCCAAAGGATAAGTCCTGTAGGGTAAAGGGTTCGAGATAAAAGTTGTGAAGGGTCATTTAAAAAACCCAAAGGGTATATACCTTAAAAGAGCTAATCAAAAAAGGGGTAAAGAGTTAAATTATGGAAAGGCTAAAGGGATAATTCAAAGGACAAAGGACACTTTCAAAAAGGCCAAATGGCTAGTTCAAAAGGTCCAAGAGGGTACATGGAAAGGATTCAAGGGGTCTACTTCGTGGCAAAAATTTTCTTGAAGGGCATACTTCCTAGAGGATGAAGGGAACTTTTGAGCTTCCCAATAGCTAATTTTGTATAGATAGGGGTGATTTCAAAAGTACCTTAGGGTGGTTTAAGTAGGTTCAAAGGGATAATCCATCAAGGAATTTGTTTTGGGAAAAATGTCTGTAGTCTAAAATTTCATAAGGTAAAGAGTCTGTAGGTCAAATTCCATCGGGAAAATTATTTTAGACAAAATTCCCACAATAATTTCCCTAATAAAATAATGCTTTCCTAATAATAACCTAAAAATAAAATAGGCCCAAGAACATGTGAAACATAAAATACAAAAAGATAATTGGCAAAAGGGCTAAAAGAATTAGCTCAAAAAATATAAACACAAATAATAATCACTGCAATATAAAAGTTAGTCTCATAAAACATAATATGCCAATATCTTGTCAAAAGCAAAAAATCTTATATTTTAGAGATTTTGCATAAACATATGAAAGAAGGGGTTCAATATTAAGATCAAAATCCAAAAAAATGGGTCCCCATTCCTTTAAAAATAAAAGGGGGATGTTGGGTACAATAAATGGTGACTTACAAGAGGAATACTCTTGAGTATTCAAGAACCCAAAACTCCAATTTCATAATCTTTAAATCAATATTGAAGTATGTCTACCTCCTCTTGAGCCTTTTGTTGTTTCATATATGCTTTTTTAAAGACATCTAGAAGGGAAGGACATATGATTTTAGACCAATCCACTCCTCTAAACTAAGGAAGTGGATGGATCATGATTATTTGGGGCTTGGCCTTTTTTCCCCTACTAGTAATTGTCACTATGGTCTCCTCTATGGAAGTGGTTGATGGTAGTGAAAGGGTAATTTGAGTAGATTAGGCATGGATATGTGAGGTGATTAGCATAATCTATACTTTACTAAACACTTTATTTATCTTGAGGTTTATAATTATGGAGGTGCCAGTAGGAACATAAGGGATTTGCATGGTTAATAGGATGGAAGTGAAGATAGAGGGAGAAATGGTAGTAATGGAAGTGGAGGGGATAGATGTGGGAACTTCCATATAGGTAGACTACTAAAATATGCATACAAAAGACAACAAAAAATTGATGAAATATTAGGTACCTAAAATATCAAGCTCCACCAACTTTACCTAGAGGCTCATAGCCTTGGCTATCTCTAACTCGGCTTCCTCAACTAAATCATCTTCAATATCTTTGATAATTATGTCTCCCCTATATGTCCTTGAATGTGGAGTTTGAATAGGAAAACTATGTGATGTCTCTATTATAGGACTACCTGTGGGAGTCCTAAGCTTTCTCTTGTAAACAAAGCGGGTCCTTGTTTGAGTGGTAAAGTCCTATGGTGATGATTTTGTTTCTCTTAGAGTCATTATCTTAACAAATGTAATAATATGAATCTGAGGCATAACAATGGACATTTTACTAGAACTTGTAGTAGGCACTTCTTGTGTTCTCTCTTCCTCATCAAAGTTAAGGTTGATGGGGTCTCTTGCTTGTCCTCCCTTGGCTGGACTAGGATCAAGTAGCTTGGGTTCCTTCTTACTACTTTTAACTTTAAATTTAGAGGAAGTCCTTAGGAGGAGGAGATAGCTTGGTCCTTGGATTTCCCCTCAGACTATCCTATCTAGAAATCTAAATGTTTCTACCCTTTAAAGAGTGTCTTTTTACTATCCAACTCCTTGTTGGAGACTAGATCATTATTAAATGATCCTCCTATAATCTAGTGATTTTTGACTATTTTAATACTTCCTCATCTAACTTGGCATTAGAAAATATGAAATCATAATCATAGGGCTCATTACTATATGGGATGTTGAATCCATATATATACTTTTGGATTAGCCTATGTAGATCCCAATCTTTATGTGGATGTGTAGGGAAAGGATAACTCCTACATTTATGTCTACTTCCCTGAGATGATTTCTCATTGTATATGTCATCCTTTTCATAGTTATGAGATGTCCAAAATATAAGTATTTTTTTTTACTTTGACAAATCCTATGAAATGCTCTTCCATAATTAGAAGACAGTATGTTATTTAGCTAACTTGTCTAGAATAAAACTTGGTAGACACATGGGGCCAACCTGATTTCCCCTACCATGATGATATTAAAATTTGGTTAGAGGAATTAATCCCCTTTCCTAGGTAAGTTCTTCACAATATTATGCCCAATCAAAAGAATGAGCAAGCCATGAATGTCTTACCAAACCTAAAGATAGAGATCCTTGGAGATCCTCACCATGTGTTTGGTGTAGTAATAAACATGCATGAACTGGTAGTGGTCATAGATTATATTCTTCTCATTATCTATGGCTAGATCCCCCAATACACCAAGGTCCCTATAATATGTTCCCATGATTGTGTCTAATAGATATGACATCATGAAGAAATCTCTAGTGGGCATGGGATGCCTATCCTATCTTTATGGATGATCTAATCCCTCAACCATGGGATTATTATCTTTCCCAAGGCATATGCAACATCATGCATGATCATCATATATAAAAATGGTACCCAATCTAAATTGACAAAATAAATGGTAGTCATACCATGTAATTTTTTGAGAAGAGCCATGTTGATGTGAATACCCATCCTAAATCTATCAATTATAATCACTCCCTTTGATTTCTTCCCTTTCCATGTGATGGTTTGGTCTAGGAGGAGCCACAAAGGCAACACCTTCTCTATTGAGGTCTCTGTATTTAATTACACCATTGTGTACTTTTCAAAGTATACATCGTGGATAGTTAAAGATAGGTATCTCTAAAAATTTATCCTTGAAATGCATGTGACCACTATATTGTTATTAGAGTGATGCAGGAAAACATCCTATGATATCTTGCTAGAAAAGAACAATTCTATCAAAAGGTCAATGCAAGGGATCACTTTCGACTTTGTTACAATAAAATGTAATCCTTAGCATTTCAATGCCAATAATTATTTCACAAAAAATATATATTCTAAGGTCATATCATCTTATAGAGGAAACATGACCACTATATCAATGACATACCATAGTGCTAAATAATTTTGATACTTGTCTCCAAACACCATGGCATCAAAGACTGTATCGATGAATTCTATGAAGTCCTTAATTAAATGTGGGGAGGATGAATTTGTATCTCAAAATGATCTAAATGTAGATTTTATTATTACATGTTTTATGCTTCTCTTATGTGCTATGTATGCTAGTGCAAATAACTTGGCTCTAGTTCAGTTGTTGTTTTACTTACAATACACTCTTGAAGTGGAAACTAGGCTCTTCATCACTATAAGATAATAGAAGACTTCAAATACAAATTAGTTTAAATACAATAATAGATTTCAATCATGGAATATCACCTATATAGAATCTTACATTGAATATCAATTCGTGTGACATAAATGTGTAACATTCACTTTCCTTTTATTTCACATATAATTCAAACTTGTTAGCTCAAGTTGGTGGGGGTCTTTAAAGTATTGATAGGAAATATTTTTGATTTAATTTGTCTAAGTATGGTGAGACTAGTAGTATTTTTAGTAATAAATCACTTAGGGTGTATGTCATAAAAATGCTCTTGGGTGAATGTCTGTAGACTAATTATTTTGGGGGATTTGTTTTAGACAAAATGTCTGCAAAAATTTCCTTGAAGAATTCATCTGGGAGAAAGTCCCAAAAAAATTATCCTAAAGGGCTATTTTGAAGGTCTAGAGGGAACTTTCAATTTCCTTAAAGGGTATTTTTGATCTGAAGGGTCCACTTCATAGGGTATTTTGTCCATGACAAAATTCCTAGAGGGTCTACTTCATGAAGGTTGAAGGGCACTTTTGATCTTCTCGAAGGGTTTTTTTGTATGGATAGGGGTCATTTCAAAAATCCCAAAGGGTAGGTTACTCAAAACCTAAAGGGTATGTGGCTTGGGTCTGAAGGGTCTTAATTATCTCAGATAAAATGTCTAAAAGAATTGGCTAAAGGATAAAATACCTAGGATAAAAATCCCAAAGGGTAAGTCTAAGAAGAAAAAAAGGCATATGGACACTTTTGAAAGAGCTGAAAGGTCATTTTCAAAATTTTCAAAGGGTAAGTGGCCACTTAAAAAGGGTCAAAGGATTGGA
The DNA here is from genome assembly GCA_037957365.1 of Torreya grandis. NCBI lineage: Eukaryota > Viridiplantae > Streptophyta > Pinopsida > Cupressales > Taxaceae > Torreya > Torreya grandis. The sequence continues at coordinate 77,833 of JARHVA010008972.1, read as the reverse complement.
ACAAAAATCTTGAAGGGTATGTCCATGTCAAAAATGGGTCCAAAATGCAAAGGTTGAAGGGAAATTTTCATGGGGAAAATGGGTCAAAATAAATATCCCAAAGGATAAGTCCTGTAGGGTAAAGGGTTCGAGATAAAAGTTGTGAAGGGTCATTTAAAAAACCCAAAGGGTATATACCTTAAAAGAGCTAATCAAAAAAGGGGTAAAGAGTTAAATTATGGAAAGGCTAAAGGGATAATTCAAAGGACAAAGGACACTTTCAAAAAGGCCAAATGGCTAGTTCAAAAGGTCCAAGAGGGTACATGGAAAGGATTCAAGGGGTCTACTTCGTGGCAAAAATTTTCTTGAAGGGCATACTTCCTAGAGGATGAAGGGAACTTTTGAGCTTCCCAATAGCTAATTTTGTATAGATAGGGGTGATTTCAAAAGTACCAAAGGGTGGTTTAAGTAGGTTCAAAGGGATAATCCATCAAGGAATTTGTTTTGGGAAAAATGTCTGTAGTCTAAAATTTCATAAGGTAAAGAGTCTGTAGGTCAAATTCCATCGGGAAAATTATTTTAGACAAAATTCCCACAATAATTTCCCTAATAAAATAATGCTTTCCTAATAATAACCTAAAAATAAAATAGGCCCAAGAACATGTGAAACATAAAATACAAAAAGATAATTGGCAAAAGGGCTAAAAGAATTAGCTCAAAAAATATAAACACAAATAATAATCACTGCAATATAAAAGTTAGTCTCATAAAACATAATATGCCAATATCTTGTCAAAAGCAAAAAATCTTATATTTTAGAGATTTTGCATAAACATATGAAAGAAGGGGTTCAATATTAAGATCAAAATCCAAAAAAATGGGTCCCCATTCCTTTAAAAATAAAAGGGGGATGTTGGGTACAATAAATGGTGACTTACAAGAGGAATACTCTTGAGTATTCAAGAACCCAAAACTCCAATTTCATAATCTTTAAATCAATATTGAAGTATGTCTACCTCCTCTTGAGCCTTTTGTTGTTTCATATATGCTTTTTTAAAGACATCTAGAAGGGAAGGACATATGATTTTAGACCAATCCACTCCTCTAAACTAAGGAAGTGGATGGATCATGATTATTTGGGGCTTGGCCTTTTTTCCCCTACTAGTAATTGTCACTATGGTCTCCTCTATGGAAGTGGTTGATGGTAGTGAAAGGGTAATTTGAGTAGATTAGGCATGGATATGTGAGGTGATTAGCATAATCTATACTTTACTAAACACTTTATTTATCTTGAGGTTTATAATTATGGAGGTGCCAGTAGGAACATAAGGGATTTGCATGGTTAATAGGATGGAAGTGAAGATAGAGGGAGAAATGGTAGTAATGGAAGTGGAGGGGATAGATGTGGGAACTTCCATATAGGTAGACTACTAAAATATGCATACAAAAGACAACAAAAAATTGATGAAATATTAGGTACCTAAAATATCAAGCTCCACCAACTTTACCTAGAGGCTCATAGCCTTGGCTATCTCTAACTCGGCTTCCTCAACTAAATCATCTTCAATATCTTTGATAATTATGTCTCCCCTATATGTCCTTGAATGTGGAGTTTGAATAGGAAAACTATGTGATGTCTCTATTATAGGACTACCTGTGGGAGTCCTAAGCTTTCTCTTGTAAACAAAGCGGGTCCTTGTTTGAGTGGTAAAGTCCTATGGTGATGATTTTGTTTCTCTTAGAGTCATTATCTTAACAAATGTAATAATATGAATCTGAGGCATAACAATGGACATTTTACTAGAACTTGTAGTAGGCACTTCTTGTGTTCTCTCTTCCTCATCAAAGTTAAGGTTGATGGGGTCTCTTGCTTGTCCTCCCTTGGCTGGACTAGGATCAAGTAGCTTGGGTTCCTTCTTACTACTTTTAACTTTAAATTTAGAGGAAGTCCTTAGGAGGAGGAGATAGCTTGGTCCTTGGATTTCCCCTCAGACTATCCTATCTAGAAATCTAAATGTTTCTACCCTTTAAAGAGTGTCTTTTTACTATCCAACTCCTTGTTGGAGACTAGATCATTATTAAATGATCCTCCTATAATCTAGTGATTTTTGACTATTTTAATACTTCCTCATCTAACTTGGCATTAGAAAATATGAAATCATAATCATAGGGCTCATTACTATATGGGATGTTGAATCCATATATATACTTTTGGATTAGCCTATGTAGATCCCAATCTTTATGTGGATGTGTAGGGAAAGGATAACTCCTACATTTATGTCTACTTCCCTGAGATGATTTCTCATTGTATATGTCATCCTTTTCATAGTTATGAGATGTCCAAAATATAAGTATTTTTTTTTACTTTGACAAATCCTATGAAATGCTCTTCCATAATTAGAAGACAGTATGTTATTTAGCTAACTTGTCTAGAATAAAACTTGGTAGACACATGGGGCCAACCTGATTTCCCCTACCATGATGATATTAAAATTTGGTTAGAGGAATTAATCCCCTTTCCTAGGGAAGTTCTTCACAATATTATGCCCAATCAAAAGAATGAGCAAGCCATGAATGTCTTACCAAACCTAAAGATAGAGATCCTTGGAGATCCTCACCATGTGTTTGGTGTAGTAATAAACATGCATGAACTGGTAGTGGTCATAGATTATATTCTTCTCATTATCTATGGCTAGATCCCCCAATACACCAAGGTCCCTATAATATGTTCCCATGATTGTGTCTAATAGATATGACATCATGAAGAAATCTCTAGTGGGCATGGGATGCCTATCCTATCTTTATGGATGATCTAATCCCTCAACCATGGGATTATTATCTTTCCCAAGGCATATGCAACATCATGCATGATCATCATATATAAAAATGGTACCCAATCTAAATTGACAAAATAAATGGTAGTCATACCATGTAATTTTTTGAGAAGAGCCATGTTGATGTGAATACCCATCCTAAATCTATCAATTATAATCACTCCCTTTGATTTCTTCCCTTTCCATGTGATGGTTTGGTCTAGGAGGAGCCACAAAGGCAACACCTTCTCTATTGAGGTCTCTGTATTTAATTACACCATTGTGTACTTTTCAAAGTATACATCGTGGATAGTTAAAGATAGGTATCTCTAAAAATTTATCCTTGAAATGCATGTGACCACTATATTGTTATTAGAGTGATGCAGGAAAACATCCTATGATATCTTGCTAGAAAAGAACAATTCTATCAAAAGGTCAATGCAAGGGATCACTTTCGACTTTGTTACAATAAAATGTAATCCTTAGCATTTCAATGCCAATAATTATTTCACAAAAAATATATATTCTAAGGTCATATCATCTTATAGAGGAAACATGACCACTATATCAATGACATACCATAGTGCTAAATAATTTTGATACTTGTCTCCAAACACCATGGCATCAAAGACTGTATCGATGAATTCTATGAAGTCCTTAATTAAATGTGGGGAGGATGAATTTGTATCTCAAAATGATCTAAATGTAGATTTTATTATTACATGTTTTATGCTTCTCTTATGTGCTATGTATGCTAGTGCAAATAACTTGGCTCTAGTTCAGTTGTTGTTTTACTTACAATACACTCTTGAAGTGGAAACTAGGCTCTTCATCACTATAAGATAATAGAAGACTTCAAATACAAATTAGTTTAAATACAATAATAGATTTCAATCATGGAATATCACCTATATAGAATCTTACATTGAATATCAATTCGTGTGACATAAATGTGTAACATTCACTTTCCTTTTATTTCACATATAATTCAAACTTGTTAGCTCAAGTTGGTGGGGGTCTTTAAAGTATTGATAGGAAATATTTTTGATTTAATTTGTCTAAGTATGGTGAGACTAGTAGTATTTTTAGTAATAAATCACTTAGGGTGTATGTCATAAAAATGCTCTTGGGTGAATGTCTGTAGACTAATTATTTTGGGGGATTTGTTTTAGACAAAATGTCTGCAAAAATTTCCTTGAAGAATTCATCTGGGAGAAAGTCCCAAAAAAATTATCCTAAAGGGCTATTTTGAAGGTCTAGAGGGAACTTTCAATTTCCTTAAAGGGTATTTTTGATCTGAAGGGTCCACTTCATAGGGTATTTTGTCCATGACAAAATTCCTAGAGGGTCTACTTCATGAAGGTTGAAGGGCACTTTTGATCTTCTCGAAGGGTTTTTTTGTATGGATAGGGGTCATTTCAAAAATCCCAAAGGGTAGGTTACTCAAAACCTAAAGGGTATGTGGCTTGGGTCTGAAGGGTCTTAATTATCTCAGATAAAATGTCTAAAAGAATTGGCTAAAGGATAAAATACCTAGGATAAAAATCCCAAAGGGTAAGTCTAAGAAGAAAAAAAGGCATATGGACACTTTTGAAAGAGCTGAAAGGTCATTTTCAAAATTTTCAAAGGGTAAGTGGCCACTTAAAAAGGGTCAAAGGATTGGAACAAAAATCTTGAAGGGTATGTCCATGTCAAAAATGGGTCCAAAATGCAAAGGTTGAAGGGAAATTTTCATGGGGAAAATGGGTCAAAATAAATATCCCAAAGGATAAGTCCTGTAGGGTAAAGGGTTCGAGATAAAAGTTGTGAAGGGTCATTTAAAAAACCCAAAGGGTATATACCTTAAAAGAGATAATCAAAAAAGGGGTAAAGAGTTAAATTATGGAAAGGCTAAAGGGATAATTCAAAGGACAAAGGACACTTTCAAAAAGGCCAAATGGCTAGTTCAAAAGGTCCAAGAGGGTACATGGAAAGGATTCAAGGGGTCTACTTCGTGGCAAAAATTTTCTTGAAGGGCATACTTCCTAGAGGATGAAGGGAACTTTTGAGCTTCCCAATAGCTAATTTTGTATAGATAAGGGTGATTTCAAAAGTACCAAAGGGTGGTTTAAGTAGGTTCAAAGGGATAATCCATCAAGGAATTTGTTTTGGGAAAAATGTCTGTAGTCTAAAATTTCATAAGGTAAAGAGTCTGTAGGTCAAATTCCATCGGGAAAATTATTTTAGACAAAATTCCCACAATAATTTCCCTAATAAAATAATGCTTTCCTAATAATAACCTAAAAATAAAATAGGCCCAAGAACATGTGAAACATAAAATACAAAAAGATAATTGGCAAAAGGGCTAAAAGAATTAGCTCAAAAAATATAAACACAAATAATAATCACTGCAATATAAAAGTTAGTCTCATAAAACATAATATGCCAATATCTTGTCAAAAGCAAAAAATCTTATATTTTAGAGATTTTGCATAAACATATGAAAGAAGGGGTTCAATATTAAGATCAAAATCCAAAAAAATGGGTCCCCATTCCTTTAAAAATAAAAGGGGGATGTTGGGTACAATAAATGGTGACTTACAAGAGGAATACTCTTGAGTATTCAAGAACCCAAAACTCCAATTTCATAATCTTTAAATCAATATTGAAGTATGTCTACCTCCTCTTGAGCCTTTTGTTGTTTCATATATGCTTTTTTAAAGACATCTAGAAGGGAAGGACATATGATTTTAGACCAATCCACTCCTCTAAACTAAGGAAGTGGATGGATCATGATTATTTGGGGCTTGGCCTTTTTTCCCCTACTAGTAATTGTCACTATGGTCTCCTCTATGGAAGTGGTTGATGGTAGTGAAAGGGTAATTTGAGTAGATTAGGCATGGATATGTGAGGTGATTAGCATAATCTATACTTTACTAAACACTTTATTTATCTTGAGGTTTATAATTATGGAGGTGCCAGTAGGAACATAAGGGATTTGCATGGTTAATAGGATGGAAGTGAAGATAGAGGGAGAAATGGTAGTAATGGAAGTGGAGGGGATAGATGTGGGAACTTCCATATAGGTAGACTACTAAAATATGCATACAAAAGACAACAAAAAATTGATGAAATATTAGGTACCTAAAATATCAAGCTCCACCAACTTTACCTAGAGGCTCATAGCCTTGGCTATCTCTAACTCGGCTTCCTCAACTAAATCATCTTCAATATCTTTGATAATTATGTCTCCCCTATATGTCCTTGAATGTGGAGTTTGAATAGGAAAACTATGTGATGTCTCTATTATAGGACTACCTGTGGGAGTCCTAAGCTTTCTCTTGTAAACAAAGCGGGTCCTTGTTTGAGTGGTAAAGTCCTATGGTGATGATTTTGTTTCTCTTAGAGTCATTATCTTAACAAATGTAATAATATGAATCTGAGGCATAACAATGGACATTTTACTAGAACTTGTAGTAGGCACTTCTTGTGTTCTCTCTTCCTCATCAAAGTTAAGGTTGATGGGGTCTCTTGCTTGTCCTCCCTTGGCTGGACTAGGATCAAGTAGCTTGGGTTCCTTCTTACTACTTTTAACTTTAAATTTAGAGGAAGTCCTTAGGAGGAGGAGATAGCTTGGTCCTTGGATTTCCCCTCAGACTATCCTATCTAGAAATCTAAATGTTTCTACCCTTTAAAGAGTGTCTTTTTACTATCCAACTCCTTGTTGGAGACTAGATCATTATTAAATGATCCTCCTATAATCTAGTGATTTTTGACTATTTTAATACTTCCTCATCTAACTTGGCATTAGAAAATATGAAATCATAATCATAGGGCTCATTACTATATGGGATGTTGAATCCATATATATACTTTTGGATTAGCCTATGTAGATCCCAATCTTTATGTGGATGTGTAGGGAAAGGATAACTCCTACATTTATGTCTACTTCCCTGAGATGATTTCTCATTGTATATGTCATCCTTTTCATAGTTATGAGATGTCCAAAATATAAGTATTTTTTTTTACTTTGACAAATCCTATGAAATGCTCTTCCATAATTAGAAGACAGTATGTTATTTAGCTAACTTGTCTAGAATAAAACTTGGTAGACACATGGGGCCAACCTGATTTCCCCTACCATGATGATATTAAAATTTGGTTAGAGGAATTAATCCCCTTTCCTAGGGAAGTTCTTCACAATATTATGCCCAATCAAAAGAATGAGCAAGCCATGAATGTCTTACCAAACCTAAAGATAGAGATCCTTGGAGATCCTCACCATGTGTTTGGTGTAGTAATAAACATGCATGAACTGGTAGTGGTCATAGATTATATTCTTCTCATTATCTATGGCTAGATCCCCCAATACACCAAGGTCCCTATAATATGTTCCCATGATTGTGTCTAATAGATATGACATCATGAAGAAATCTCTAGTGGGCATGGGATGCCTATCCTATCTTTATGGATGATCTAATCCCTCAACCATGGGATTATTATCTTTCCCAAGGCATATGCAACATCATGCATGATCATCATATATAAAAATGGTACCCAATCTAAATTGACAAAATAAATGGTAGTCATACCATGTAATTTTTTGAGAAGAGCCATGTTGATGTGAATACCCATCCTAAATCTATCAATTATAATCACTCCCTTTGATTTCTTCCCTTTCCATGTGATGGTTTGGTCTAGGAGGAGCCACAAAGGCAACACCTTCTCTATTGAGGTCTCTGTATTTAATTACACCATTGTGTACTTTTCAAAGTATACATCGTGGATAGTTAAAGATAGGTATCTCTAAAAATTTATCCTTGAAATGCATGTGACCACTATATTGTTATTAGAGTGATGCAGGAAAACATCCTATGATATCTTGCTAGAAAAGAACAATTCTATCAAAAGGTCAATGCAAGGGATCACTTTCGACTTTGTTACAATAAAATGTAATCCTTAGCATTTCAATGCCAATAATTATTTCACAAAAAATATATATTCTAAGGTCATATCATCTTATAGAGGAAACATGACCACTATATCAATGACATACCATAGTGCTAAATAATTTTGATACTTGTCTCCAAACACCATGGCATCAAAGACTGTATCGATGAATTCTATGAAGTCCTTAATTAAATGTGGGGAGGATGAATTTGTATCTCAAAATGATCTAAATGTAGATTTTATTATTACATGTTTTATGCTTCTCTTATGTGCTATGTATGCTAGTGCAAATAACTTGGCTCTAGTTCAGTTGTTTTACTTACAATACACTCTTGAAGTGGAAACTAGGCTCTTCATCACTATAAGATAATAGAAGACTTCAAATACAAATTAGTTTAAATACAATAATAGATTTCAATCATGGAATATCACCTATATAGAATCTTACATTGAATATCAATTCGTGTGACATAAATGTGTAACATTCACTTTCCTTTTATTTCACATATAATTCAAACTTGTTAGCTCAAGTTGGTGGGGGTCTTTAAAGTATTGATAGGAAATATTTTTGATTTAATTTGTCTAAGTATGGTGAGACTAGTAGTATTTTTAGTAATAAATCACTTAGGGTGTATGTCATAAAAATGCTCTTGGGTGAATGTCTGTAGACTAATTATTTTGGGGGATTTGTTTTAGACAAAATGTCTGCAAAAATTTCCTTGAAGAATTCATCTGGGAGAAAGTCCCAAAAAAATTATCCTAAAGGGCTATTTTTAAGGTCTAGAGGGAACTTTCAATTTCCTTAAAGGGTATTTTTGATCTGAAGGGTCCACTTCATAGGGTATTTTGTCCATGACAAAATTCCTAGAGGGTCTACTTCATGAAGGTTGAAGGGCACTTTTGATCTTCTCGAAGGGTTTTTTTGTATGGATAGGGGTCATTTCAAAAATCCCAAAGGGTAGGTTACTCAAAACCTAAAGGGTATGTGGCTTGGGTCTGAAGGGTCTTAATTATCTCAGATAAAATGTCTAAAAGAATTGGCTAAAGGATAAAATACCTAGGATAAAAATCCCAAAGGGTAAGTCTAAGAAGAAAAAAAGGCATATGGACACTTTTGAAAGAGCTGAAAGGTCATTTTCAAAATTTTCAAAGGGTAAGTGGCCACTTAAAAAGGGTCAAAGGATTGGAACAAAAATCTTGAAGGGTATGTCCATGTCAAAAATGGGTCCAAAATGCAAAGGTTGAAGGGAAATTTTCATGGGGAAAATGGGTCAAAATAAATATCCCAAAGGATAAGTCCTGTAGGGTAAAGGGTTCGAGATAAAAGTTGTGAAGGGTCATTTAAAAAACCCAAAGGGTATATACCTTAAAAGAGCTAATCAAAAAAGGGGTAAAGAGTTAAATTATGGAAAGGCTAAAGGGATAATTCAAAGGACAAAGGACACTTTCAAAAAGGCCAAATGGCTAGTTCAAAAGGTCCAAGAGGGTACATGGAAAGGATTCAAGGGGTCTACTTCGTGGCAAAAATTTTCTTGAAGGGCATACTTCCTAGAGGATGAAGGGAACTTTTGAGCTTCCCAATAGCTAATTTTGTATAGATAGGGGTGATTTCAAAAGTACCAAAGGGTGGTTTAAGTAGGTTCAAAGGGATAATCCATCAAGGAATTTGTTTTGGGAAAAATGTCTGTAGTCTAAAATTTCATAAGGTAAAGAGTCTGTAGGTCAAATTCCATCGGGAAAATTATTTTAGACAAAATTCCCACAATAATTTCCCTAATAAAATAATGCTTTCCTAATAATAACCTAAAAATAAAATAGGCCCAAGAACATGTGAAACATAAAATACAAAAAGATAATTGGCAAAAGGGCTAAAAGAATTAGCTCAAAAAATATAAACACAAATAATAATCACTGCAATATAAAAGTTAGTCTCATAAAACATAATATGCCAATATCTTGTCAAAAGCAAAAAATCTTATATTTTAGAGATTTTGCATAAACATATGAAAGAAGGGGTTCAATATTAAGATCAAAATCCAAAAAAATGGGTCCCCATTCCTTTAAAAATAAAAGGGGGATGTTGGGTACAATAAATGGTGACTTACAAGAGGAATACTCTTGAGTATTCAAGAACCCAAAACTCCAATTTCATAATCTTTAAATCAATATTGAAGTATGTCTACCTCCTCTTGAGCCTTTTGTTGTTTCATATATGCTTTTTTAAAGACATCTAGAAGGGAAGGACATATGATTTTAGACCAATCCACTCCTCTAAACTAAGGAAGTGGATGGATCATGATTATTTGGGGCTTGGCCTTTTTTCCCCTACTAGTAATTGTCACTATGGTCTCCTCTATGGAAGTGGTTGATGGTAGTGAAAGGGTAATTTGAGTAGATTAGGCATGGATATGTGAGGTGATTAGCATAATCTATACTTTACTAAACACTTTATTTATCTTGAGGTTTATAATTATGGAGGTGCCAGTAGGAACATAAGGGATTTGCATGGTTAATAGGATGGAAGTGAAGATAGAGGGAGAAATGGTAGTAATGGAAGTGGAGGGGATAGATGTGGGAACTTCCATATAGGTAGACTACTAAAATATGCATACAAAAGACAACAAAAAATTGATGAAATATTAGGTACCTAAAATATCAAGCTCCACCAACTTTACCTAGAGGCTCATAGCCTTGGCTATCTCTAACTCGGCTTCCTCAACTAAATCATCTTCAATATCTTTGATAATTATGTCTCCCCTATATGTCCTTGAATGTGGAGTTTGAATAGGAAAACTATGTGATGTCTCTATTATAGGACTACCTGTGGGAGTCCTAAGCTTTCTCTTGTAAACAAAGCGGGTCCTTGTTTGAGTGGTAAAGTCCTATGGTGATGATTTTGTTTCTCTTAGAGTCATTATCTTAACAAATGTAATAATATGAATCTGAGGCATAACAATGGACATTTTACTAGAACTTGTAGTAGGCACTTCTTGTGTTCTCTCTTCCTCATCAAAGTTAAGGTTGATGGGGTCTCTTGCTTGTCCTCCCTTGGCTGGACTAGGATCAAGTAGCTTGGGTTCCTTCTTACTACTTTTAACTTTAAATTTAGAGGAAGTCCTTAGGAGGAGGAGATAGCTTGGTCCTTGGATTTCCCCTCAGACTATCCTATCTAGAAATCTAAATGTTTCTACCCTTTAAAGAGTGTCTTTTTACTATCCAACTCCTTGTTGGAGACTAGATCATTATTAAATGATCCTCCTATAATCTAGTGATTTTTGACTATTTTAATACTTCCTCATCTAACTTGGCATTAGAAAATATGAAATCATAATCATAGGGCTCATTACTATATGGGATGTTGAATCCATATATATACTTTTGGATTAGCCTATGTAGATCCCAATCTTTATGTGGATGTGTAGGGAAAGGATAACTCCTACATTTATGTCTACTTCCCTGAGATGATTTCTCATTGTATATGTCATCCTTTTCATAGTTATGAGATGTCCAAAATATAAGTATTTTTTTTTACTTTGACAAATCCTATGAAATGCTCTTCCATAATTAGAAGACAGTATGTTATTTAGCTAACTTGTCTAGAATAAAACTTGGTAGACACATGGGGCCAACCTGATTTCCCCTACCATGATGATATTAAAATTTGGTTAGAGGAATTAATCCCCTTTCCTAGGTAAGTTCTTCACAATATTATGCCCAATCAAAAGAATGAGCAAGCCATGAATGTCTTACCAAACCTAAAGATAGAGATCCTTGGAGATCCTCACCATGTGTTTGGTGTAGTAATAAACATGCATGAACTGGTAGTGGTCATAGATTATATTCTTCTCATTATCTATGGCTAGATCCCCCAATACACCAAGGTCCCTATAATATGTTCCCATGATTGTGTCTAATAGATATGACATCATGAAGAAATCTCTAGTGGGCATGGGATGCCTATCCTATCTTTATGGATGATCTAATCCCTCAACCATGGGATTATTATCTTTCCCAAGGCATATGCAACATCATGCATGATCATCATATATAAAAATGGTACCCAATCTAAATTGACAAAATAAATGGTAGTCATACCATGTAATTTTTTGAGAAGAGCCATGTTGATGTGAATACCCATCCTAAATCTATCAATTATAATCACTCCCTTTGATTTCTTCCCTTTCCATGTGATGGTTTGGTCTAGGAGGAGCCACAAAGGCAACACCTTCTCTATTGAGGTCTCTGTATTTAATTACACCATTGTGTACTTTTCAAAGTATACATCGTGGATAGTTAAAGATAGGTATCTCTAAAAATTTATCCTTGAAATGCATGTGACCACTATATTGTTATTAGAGTGATGCAGGAAAACATCCTATGATATCTTGCTAGAAAAGAACAATTCTATCAAAAGGTCAATGCAAGGGATCACTTTCGACTTTGTTACAATAAAATGTAATCCTTAGCATTTCAATGCCAATAATTATTTCACAAAAAATATATATTCTAAGGTCATATCATCTTATAGAGGAAACATGACCACTATATCAATGACATACCATAGTGCTAAATAATTTTGATACTTGTCTCCAAACACCATGGCATCAAAGACTGTATCGATGAATTCTATGAAGTCCTTAATTAAATGTGGGGAGGATGAATTTGTATCTCAAAATGATCTAAATGTAGATTTTATTATTACATGTTTTATGCTTCTCTTATGTGCTATGTATGCTAGTGCAAATAACTTGGCTCTAGTTCAGTTGTTGTTTTACTTACAATACACTCTTGAAGTGGAAACTAGGCTCTTCATCACTATAAGATAATAGAAGACTTCAAATACAAATTAGTTTAAATACAATAATAGATTTCAATCATGGAATATCACCTATATAGAATCTTACATTGAATATCAATTCGTGTGACATAAATGTGTAACATTCACTTTCCTTTTATTTCACATATAATTCAAACTTGTTAGCTCAAGTTGGTGGGGGTCTTTAAAGTATTGATAGGAAATATTTTTGATTTAATTTGTCTAAGTATGGTGAGACTAGTAGTATTTTTAGTAATAAATCACTTAGGGTGTATGTCATAAAAATGCTCTTGGGTGAATGTCTGTAGACTAATTATTTTGGGGGATTTGTTTTAGACAAAATGTCTGCAAAAATTTCCTTGAAGAATTCATCTGGGAGAAAGTCCCAAAAAAATTATCCTAAAGGGCTATTTTGAAGGTCTAGAGGGAACTTTCAATTTCCTTAAAGGGTATTTTTGATCTGAAGGGTCCACTTCATAGGGTATTTTGTCCATGACAAAATTCCTAGAGGGTCTACTTCATGAAGGTTGAAGGGCACTTTTGATCTTCTCGAAGGGTTTTTTTGTATGGATAGGGGTCATTTCAAAAATCCCAAAGGGTAGGTTACTCAAAACCTAAAGGGTATGTGGCTTGGGTCTGAAGGGTCTTAATTATCTCAGATAAAATGTCTAAAAGAATTGGCTAAAGGATAAAATACCTAGGATAAAAATCCCAAAGGGTAAGTCTAAGAAGAAAAAAAGGCATATGGACACTTTTGAAAGAGCTGAAAGGTCATTTTCAAAATTTTCAAAGGGTAAGTGGCCACTTAAAAAGGGTCAAAGGATTGGAACAAAAATCTTGAAGGGTATGTCCATGTCAAAAATGGGTCCAAAATGCAAAGGTTGAAGGGAAATTTTCATGGGGAAAATGGGTCAAAATAAATATCCCAAAGGATAAGTCCTGTAGGGTAAAGGGTTCGAGATAAAAGTTGTGAAGGGTCATTTAAAAAACCCAAAGGGTATATACCTTAAAAGAGATAATCAAAAAAGGGGTAAAGAGTTAAATTATGGAAAGGCTAAAGGGATAATTCAAAGGACAAAGGACACTTTCAAAAAGGCCAAATGGCTAGTTCAAAAGGTCCAAGAGGGTACATGGAAAGGATTCAAGGGGTCTACTTCGTGGCAAAAATTTTCTTGAAGGGCATACTTCCTAGAGGATGAAGGGAACTTTTGAGCTTCCCAATAGCTAATTTTGTATAGATAAGGGTGATTTCAAAAGTACCAAAGGGTGGTTTAAGTAGGTTCAAAGGGATAATCCATCAAGGAATTTGTTTTGGGAAAAATGTCTGTAGTCTAAAATTTCATAAGGTAAAGAGTCTGTAGGTCAAATTCCATCGGGAAAATTATTTTAGACAAAATTCCCACAATAATTTCCCTAATAAAATAATGCTTTCCTAATAATAACCTAAAAATAAAATAGGCCCAAGAACATGTGAAACATAAAATACAAAAAGATAATTGGCAAAAGGGCTAAAAGAATTAGCTCAAAAAATATAAACACAAATAATAATCACTGCAATATAAAAGTTAGTCTCATAAAACATAATATGCCAATATCTTGTCAAAAGCAAAAAATCTTATATTTTAGAGATTTTGCATAAACATATGAAAGAAGGGGTTCAATATTAAGATCAAAATCCAAAAAAATGGGTCCCCATTCCTTTAAAAATAAAAGGGGGATGTTGGGTACAATAAATGGTGACTTACAAGAGGAATACTCTTGAGTATTCAAGAACCCAAAACTCCAATTTCATAATCTTTAAATCAATATTGAAGTATGTCTACCTCCTCTTGAGCCTTTTGTTGTTTCATATATGCTTTTTTAAAGACATCTAGAAGGGAAGGACATATGATTTTAGACCAATCCACTCCTCTAAACTAAGGAAGTGGATGGATCATGATTATTTGGGGCTTGGCCTTTTTTCCCCTACTAGTAATTGTCACTATGGTCTCCTCTATGGAAGTGGTTGATGGTAGTGAAAGGGTAATTTGAGTAGATTAGGCATGGATATGTGAGGTGATTAGCATAATCTATACTTTACTAAACACTTTATTTATCTTGAGGTTTATAATTATGGAGGTGCCAGTAGGAACATAAGGGATTTGCATGGTTAATAGGATGGAAGTGAAGATAGAGGGAGAAATGGTAGTAATGGAAGTGGAGGGGATAGATGTGGTAACTTCCATATAGGTAGACTACTAAAATATGCATACAAAAGACAACAAAAAATTGATGAAATATTAGGTACCTAAAATATCAAGCTCCACCAACTTTACCTAGAGGCTCATAGCCTTGGCTATCTCTAACTCAGCTTCCTCAACTAAATCATCTTCAATATCTTTGATAATTATGTCTCCCCTATATGTCCTTGAATGTGGAGTTTGAATAGGAAAACTATGTGATGTCTCTATTATAGGACTACCTGTGGGAGTCCTAAGCTTTCTCTTGTAAACAAAGCGGGTCCTTGTTTGAGTGGTAAAGTCCTATGGTGATGATTTTGTTTCTCTTAGAGTCATTATCTTAACAAATGTAATAATATGAATCTGAGGCATAACAATGGACATTTTACTAGAACTTGTAGTAGGCACTTCTTGTGTTCTCTCTTCCTCATCAAAGTTAAGGTTGATGGGGTCTCTTGCTTGTCCTCCCTTGGCTGGACTAGGATCAAGTAGCTTGGGTTCCTTCTTACTACTTTTAACTTTAAATTTAGAGGAAGTCCTTAGGAGGAGGAGATAGCTTGGTCCTTGGATTTCCCCTCAGACTATCCTATCTAGAAATCTAAATGTTTCTACCCTTTAAAGAGTGTCTTTTTACTATCCAACTCCTTGTTGGAGACTAGATCATTATTAAATGATCCTCCTATAATCTAGTGATTTTTGACTATTTTAATACTTCCTCATCTAACTTGGCATTAGAAAATATGAAATCATAATCATAGGGCTCATTACTATATGGGATGTTGAATCCATATATATACTTTTGGATTAGCCTATGTAGATCCCAATCTTTATGTGGATGTGTAGGGAAAGGATAACTCCTACATTTATGTCTACTTCCCTGAGATGATTTCTCATTGTATATGTCATCCTTTTCATAGTTATGAGATGTCCAAAATATAAGTATTTTTTTTACTTTGACAAATCCTATGAAATGCTCTTCCATAATTAGAAGACAGTATGTTATTTAGCTAACTTGTCTAGAATAAAACTTGGTAGACACATGGGGCCAACCTGATTTCCCCTACCATGATGATATTAAAATTTGGTTAGAGGAATTAATCCCCTTTCCTAGGGAAGTTCTTCACAATATTATGCCCAATCAAAAGAATGAGCAAGCCATGAATGTCTTACCAAACCTAAAGATAGAGATCCTTGGAGATCCTCACCATGTGTTTGGTGTAGTAATAAACATGCATGAACTGGTAGTGGTCATAGATTATATTCTTCTCATTATCTATGGCTAGATCCCCCAATACACCAAGGTCCCTATAATATGTTCCCATGATTGTGTCTAATAGATATGACATCATGAAGAAATCTCTAGTGGGCATGGGATGCCTATCCTATCTTTATGGATGATCTAATCCCTCAACCATGGGATTATTATCTTTCCCAAGGCATATGCAACATCATGCATGATCATCATATATAAAAATGGTACCCAATCTAAATTGACAAAATAAATGGTAGTCATACCATGTAATTTTTTGAGAAGAGCCATGTTGATGTGAATACCCATCCTAAATCTATCAATTATAATCACTCCCTTTGATTTCTTCCCTTTCCATGTGATGGTTTGGTCTAGGAGGAGCCACAAAGGCAACACCTTCTCTATTGAGGTCTCTGTATTTAATTACACCATTGTGTACTTTTCAAAGTATACATCGTGGATAGTTAAAGATAGGTATCTCTAAAAATTTATCCTTGAAATGCATGTGACCACTATATTGTTATTAGAGTGATGCAGGAAAACATCCTATGATATCTTGCTAGAAAAGAACAATTCTATCAAAAGGTCAATGCAAGGGATCACTTTCGACTTTGTTACAATAAAATGTAATCCTTAGCATTTCAATGCCAATAATTATTTCACAAAAAATATATATTCTAAGGTCATATCATCTTATAGAGGAAACATGACCACTATATCAATGACATACCATAGTGCTAAATAATTTTGATACTTGTCTCCAAACACCATGGCATCAAAGACTGTATCGATGAATTCTATGAAGTCCTTAATTAAATGTGGGGAGGATGAATTTGTATCTCAAAATGATCTAAATGTAGATTTTATTATTACATGTTTTATGCTTCTCTTATGTGCTATGTATGCTAGTGCAAATAACTTGGCTCTAGTTCAGTTGTTGTTTTACTTACAATACACTCTTGAAGTGGAAACTAGGCTCTTCATCACTATAAGATAATAGAAGACTTCAAATACAAATTAGTTTAAATACAATAATAGATTTCAATCATGGAATATCACCTATATAGAATCTTACATTGAATATCAATTCGTGTGACATAAATGTGTAACATTCACTTTCCTTTTATTTCACATATAATTCAAACTTGTTAGCTCAAGTTGGTGGGGGTCTTTAAAGTATTGATAGGAAATATTTTTGATTTAATTTGTCTAAGTATGGTGAGACTAGTAGTATTTTTAGTAATAAATCACTTAGGGTGTATGTCATAAAAATGCTCTTGGGTGAATGTCTGTAGACTAATTATTTTGGGGGATTTGTTTTAGACAAAATGTCTGCAAAAATTTCCTTGAAGAATTCATCTGGGAGAAAGTCCCAAAAAAATTATCCTAAAGGGCTATTTTGAAGGTCTAGAGGGAACTTTCAATTTCCTTAAAGGGTATTTTTGATCTGAAGGGTCCACTTCATAGGGTATTTTGTCCATGACAAAATTCCTAGAGGGTCTACTTCATGAAGGTTGAAGGGCACTTTTGATCTTCTCGAAGGGTTTTTTTGTATGGATAGGGGTCATTTCAAAAATCCCAAAGGGTAGGTTACTCAAAACCTAAAGGGTATGTGGCTTGGGTCTGAAGGGTCTTAATTATCTCAGATAAAATGTCTAAAAGAATTGGCTAAAGGATAAAATACCTAGGATAAAAATCCCAAAGGGTAAGTCTAAGAAGAAAAAAAGGCATATGGACACTTTTGAAAGAGCTGAAAGGTCATTTTCAAAATTTTCAAAGGGTAAGTGGCCACTTAAAAAGGGTCAAAGGATTGGAACAAAAATCTTGAAGGGTATGTCCATGTCAAAAATGGGTCCAAAATGCAAAGGTTGAAGGGAAATTTTCATGGGGAAAATGGGTCAAAATAAATATCCCAAAGGATAAGTCCTGTAGGGTAAAGGGTTCGAGATAAAAGTTGTGAAGGGTCATTTAAAAAACCCAAAGGGTATATACCTTAAAAGAGATAATCAAAAAAGGGGTAAAGAGTTAAATTATGGAAAGGCTAAAGGGATAATTCAAAGGACAAAGGACACTTTCAAAAAGGCCAAATGGCTAGTTCAAAAGGTCCAAGAGGGTACATGGAAAGGATTCAAGGGGTCTACTTCGTGGCAAAAATTTTCTTGAAGGGCATACTTCCTAGAGGATGAAGGGAACTTTTGAGCTTCCCAATAGCTAATTTTGTATAGATAAGGGTGATTTCAAAAGTACCAAAGGGTGGTTTAAGTAGGTTCAAAGGGATAATCCATCAAGGAATTTGTTTTGGGAAAAATGTCTGTAGTCTAAAATTTCATAAGGTAAAGAGTCTGTAGGTCAAATTCCATCGGGAAAATTATTTTAGACAAAATTCCCACAATAATTTCCCTAATAAAATAATGCTTTCCTAATAATAACCTAAAAATAAAATAGGCCCAAGAACATGTGAAACATAAAATACAAAAAGATAATTGGCAAAAGGGCTAAAAGAATTAGCTCAAAAAATATAAACACAAATAATAATCACTGCAATATAAAAGTTAGTCTCATAAAACATAATATGCCAATATCTTGTCAAAAGCAAAAAATCTTATATTTTAGAGATTTTGCATAAACATATGAAAGAAGGGGTTCAATATTAAGATCAAAATCCAAAAAAATGGGTCCCCATTCCTTTAAAAATAAAAGGGGGATGTTGGGTACAATAAATGGTGACTTACAAGAGGAATACTCTTGAGTATTCAAGAACCCAAAACTCCAATTTCATAATCTTTAAATCAATATTGAAGTATGTCTACCTCCTCTTGAGCCTTTTGTTGTTTCATATATGCTTTTTTAAAGACATCTAGAAGGGAAGGACATATGATTTTAGACCAATCCACTCCTCTAAACTAAGGAAGTGGATGGATCATGATTATTTGGGGCTTGGCCTTTTTTCCCCTACTAGTAATTGTCACTATGGTCTCCTCTATGGAAGTGGTTGATGGTAGTGAAAGGGTAATTTGAGTAGATTAGGCATGGATATGTGAGGTGATTAGCATAATCTATACTTTACTAAACACTTTATTTATCTTGAGGTTTATAATTATGGAGGTGCCAGTAGGAACATAAGGGATTTGCATGGTTAATAGGATGGAAGTGAAGATAGAGGGAGAAATGGTAGTAATGGAAGTGGAGGGGATAGATGTGGTAACTTCCATATAGGTAGACTACTAAAATATGCATACAAAAGACAACAAAAAATTGATGAAATATTAGGTACCTAAAATATCAAGCTCCACCAACTTTACCTAGAGGCTCATAGCCTTGGCTATCTCTAACTCAGCTTCCTCAACTAAATCATCTTCAATATCTTTGATAATTATGTCTCCCCTATATGTCCTTGAATGTGGAGTTTGAATAGGAAAACTATGTGATGTCTCTATTATAGGACTACCTGTGGGAGTCCTAAGCTTTCTCTTGTAAACAAAGCGGGTCCTTGTTTGAGTGGTAAAGTCCTATGGTGATGATTTTGTTTCTCTTAGAGTCATTATCTTAACAAATGTAATAATATGAATCTGAGGCATAACAATGGACATTTTACTAGAACTTGTAGTAGGCACTTCTTGTGTTCTCTCTTCCTCATCAAAGTTAAGGTTGATGGGGTCTCTTGCTTGTCCTCCCTTGGCTGGACTAGGATCAAGTAGCTTGGGTTCCTTCTTACTACTTTTAACTTTAAATTTAGAGGAAGTCCTTAGGAGGAGGAGATAGCTTGGTCCTTGGATTTCCCCTCAGACTATCCTATCTAGAAATCTAAATGTTTCTACCCTTTAAAGAGTGTCTTTTTACTATCCAACTCCTTGTTGGAGACTAGATCATTATTAAATGATCCTCCTATAATCTAGTGATTTTTGACTATTTTAATACTTCCTCATCTAACTTGGCATTAGAAAATATGAAATCATAATCATAGGGCTCATTACTATATGGGATGTTGAATCCATATATATACTTTTGGATTAGCCTATGTAGATCCCAATCTTTATGTGGATGTGTAGGGAAAGGATAACTCCTACATTTATGTCTACTTCCCTGAGATGATTTCTCATTGTATATGTCATCCTTTTCATAGTTATGAGATGTCCAAAATATAAGTATTTTTTTTACTTTGACAAATCCTATGAAATGCTCTTCCATAATTAGAAGACAGTATGTTATTTAGCTAACTTGTCTAGAATAAAACTTGGTAGACACATGGGGCCAACCTGATTTCCCCTACCATGATGATATTAAAATTTGGTTAGAGGAATTAATCCCCTTTCCTAGGGAAGTTCTTCACAATATTATGCCCAATCAAAAGAATGAGCAAGCCATGAATGTCTTACCAAACCTAAAGATAGAGATCCTTGGAGATCCTCACCATGTGTTTGGTGTAGTAATAAACATGCATGAACTGGTAGTGGTCATAGATTATATTCTTCTCATTATCTATGGCTAGATCCCCCAATACACCAAGGTCCCTATAATATGTTCCCATGATTGTGTCTAATAGATATGACATCATGAAGAAATCTCTAGTGGGCATGGGATGCCTATCCTATCTTTATGGATGATCTAATCCCTCAACCATGGGATTATTATCTTTCCCAAGGCATATGCAACATCATGCATGATCATCATATATAAAAATGGTACCCAATCTAAATTGACAAAATAAATGGTAGTCATACCATGTAATTTTTTGAGAAGAGCCATGTTGATGTGAATACCCATCCTAAATCTATCAATTATAATCACTCCCTTTGATTTCTTCCCTTTCCATGTGATGGTTTGGTCTAGGAGGAGCCACAAAGGCAACACCTTCTCTATTGAGGTCTCTGTATTTAATTACACCATTGTGTACTTTTCAAAGTATACATCGTGGATAGTTAAAGATAGGTATCTCTAAAAATTTATCCTTGAAATGCATGTGACCACTATATTGTTATTAGAGTGATGCAGGAAAACATCCTATGATATCTTGCTAGAAAAGAACAATTCTATCAAAAGGTCAATGCAAGGGATCACTTTCGACTTTGTTACAATAAAATGTAATCCTTAGCATTTCAATGCCAATAATTATTTCACAAAAAATATATATTCTAAGGTCATATCATCTTATAGAGGAAACATGACCACTATATCAATGACATACCATAGTGCTAAATAATTTTGATACTTGTCTCCAAACACCATGGCATCAAAGACTGTATCGATGAATTCTATGAAGTCCTTAATTAAATGTGGGGAGGATGAATTTGTATCTCAAAATGATCTAAATGTAGATTTTATTATTACATGTTTTATGCTTCTCTTATGTGCTATGTATGCTAGTGCAAATAACTTGGCTCTAGTTCAGTTGTTGTTTTACTTACAATACACTCTTGAAGTGGAAACTAGGCTCTTCATCACTATAAGATAATAGAAGACTTCAAATACAAATTAGTTTAAATACAATAATAGATTTCAATCATGGAATATCACCTATATAGAATCTTACATTGAATATCAATTCGTGTGACATAAATGTGTAACATTCACTTTCCTTTTATTTCACATATAATTCAAACTTGTTAGCTCAAGTTGGTGGGGGTCTTTAAAGTATTGATAGGAAATATTTTTGATTTAATTTGTCTAAGTATGGTGAGACTAGTAGTATTTTTAGTAATAAATCACTTAGGGTGTATGTCATAAAAATGCTCTTGGGTGAATGTCTGTAGACTAATTATTTTGGGGGATTTGTTTTAGACAAAATGTCTGCAAAAATTTCCTTGAAGAATTCATCTGGGAGAAAGTCCCAAAAAAATTATCCTAAAGGGCTATTTTTAAGGTCTAGAGGGAACTTTCAATTTCCTTAAAGGGTATTTTTGATCTGAAGGGTCCACTTCATAGGGTATTTTGTCCATGACAAAATTCCTAGAGGGTCTACTTCATGAAGGTTGAAGGGCACTTTTGATCTTCTCGAAGGGTTTTTTTGTATGGATAGGGGTCATTTCAAAAATCCCAAAGGGTAGGTTACTCAAAACCTAAAGGGTATGTGGCTTGGGTCTGAAGGGTCTTAATTATCTCAGATAAAATGTCTAAAAGAATTGGCTAAAGGATAAAATACCTAGGATAAAAATCCCAAAGGGTAAGTCTAAGAAGAAAAAAAGGCATATGGACACTTTTGAAAGAGCTGAAAGGTCATTTTCAAAATTTTCAAAGGGTAAGTGGCCACTTAAAAAGGGTCAAAGGATTGGAACAAAAATCTTGAAGGGTATGTCCATGTCAAAAATGGGTCCAAAATGCAAAGGTTGAAGGGAAATTTTCATGGGGAAAATGGGTCAAAATAAATATCCCAAAGGATAAGTCCTGTAGGGTAAAGGGTTCGAGATAAAAGTTGTGAAGGGTCATTTAAAAAACCCAAAGGGTATATACCTTAAAAGAGCTAATCAAAAAAGGGGTAAAGAGTTAAATTATGTAAAGGCTAAAGGGATAATTCAAAGGACAAAGGACACTTTCAAAAAGGCCAAATGGCTAGTTCAAAAGGTCCAAGAGGGTACATGGAAAGGATTCAAGGGGTCTACTTCGTGGCAAAAATTTTCTTGAAGGGCATACTTCCTAGAGGATGAAGGGAACTTTTGAGCTTCCCAATAGCTAATTTTGTATAGATAGGGGTGATTTCAAAAGTACCAAAGGGTGGTTTAAGTAGGTTCAAAGGGATAATCCATCAAGGAATTTGTTTTGGGAAAAATGTCTGTAGTCTAAAATTTCATAAGGTAAAGAGTCTGTAGGTCAAATTCCATCGGGAAAATTATTTTAGACAAAATTCCCACAATAATTTCCCTAATAAAATAATGCTTTCCTAATAATAACCTAAAAATAAAATAGGCCCAAGAACATGTGAAACATAAAATACAAAAAGATAATTGGCAAAAGGGCTAAAAGAATTAGCTCAAAAAATATAAACACAAATAATAATCACTGCAATATAAAAGTTAGTCTCATAAAACATAATATGCCAATATCTTGTCAAAAGCAAAAAATCTTATATTTTAGAGATTTTGCATAAACATATGAAAGAAGGGGTTCAATATTAAGATCAAAATCCAAAAAAATGGGTCCCCATTCCTTTAAAAATAAAAGGGGGATGTTGGGTACAATAAATGGTGACTTACAAGAGGAATACTCTTGAGTATTCAAGAACCCAAAACTCCAATTTCATAATCTTTAAATCAATATTGAAGTATGTCTACCTCCTCTTGAGCCTTTTGTTGTTTCATATATGCTTTTTTAAAGACATCTAGAAGGGAAGGACATATGATTTTAGACCAATCCACTCCTCTAAACTAAGGAAGTGGATGGATCATGATTATTTGGGGCTTGGCCTTTTTTCCCCTACTAGTAATTGTCACTATGGTCTCCTCTATGGAAGTGGTTGATGGTAGTGAAAGGGTAATTTGAGTAGATTAGGCATGGATATGTGAGGTGATTAGCATAATCTATACTTTACTAAACACTTTATTTATCTTGAGGTTTATAATTATGGAGGTGCCAGTAGGAACATAAGGGATTTGCATGGTTAATAGGATGGAAGTGAAGATAGAGGGAGAAATGGTAGTAATGGAAGTGGAGGGGATAGATGTGGGAACTTCCATATAGGTAGACTACTAAAATATGCATACAAAAGACAACAAAAAATTGATGAAATATTAGGTACCTAAAATATCAAGCTCCACCAACTTTACCTAGAGGCTCATAGCCTTGGCTATCTCTAACTCGGCTTCCTCAACTAAATCATCTTCAATATCTTTGATAATTATGTCTCCCCTATATGTCCTTGAATGTGGAGTTTGAATAGGAAAACTATGTGATGTCTCTATTATAGGACTACCTGTGGGAGTCCTAAGCTTTCTCTTGTAAACAAAGCGGGTCCTTGTTTGAGTGGTAAAGTCCTATGGTGATGATTTTGTTTCTCTTAGAGTCATTATCTTAACAAATGTAATAATATGAATCTGAGGCATAACAATGGACATTTTACTAGAACTTGTAGTAGGCACTTCTTGTGTTCTCTCTTCCTCATCAAAGTTAAGGTTGATGGGGTCTCTTGCTTGTCCTCCCTTGGCTGGACTAGGATCAAGTAGCTTGGGTTCCTTCTTACTACTTTTAACTTTAAATTTAGAGGAAGTCCTTAGGAGGAGGAGATAGCTTGGTCCTTGGATTTCCCCTCAGACTATCCTATCTAGAAATCTAAATGTTTCTACCCTTTAAAGAGTGTCTTTTTACTATCCAACTCCTTGTTGGAGACTAGATCATTATTAAATGATCCTCCTATAATCTAGTGATTTTTGACTATTTTAATACTTCCTCATCTAACTTGGCATTAGAAAATATGAAATCATAATCATAGGGCTCATTACTATATGGGATGTTGAATCCATATATATACTTTTGGATTAGCCTATGTAGATCCCAATCTTTATGTGGATGTGTAGGGAAAGGATAACTCCTACATTTATGTCTACTTCCCTGAGATGATTTCTCATTGTATATGTCATCCTTTTCATAGTTATGAGATGTCCAAAATATAAGTATTTTTTTTTACTTTGACAAATCCTATGAAATGCTCTTCCATAATTAGAAGACAGTATGTTATTTAGCTAACTTGTCTAGAATAAAACTTGGTAGACACATGGGGCCAACCTGATTTCCCCTACCATGATGATATTAAAATTTGGTTAGAGGAATTAATCCCCTTTCCTAGGGAAGTTCTTCACAATATTATGCCCAATCAAAAGAATGAGCAAGCCATGAATGTCTTACCAAACCTAAAGATAGAGATCCTTGGAGATCCTCACCATGTGTTTGGTGTAGTAATAAACATGCATGAACTGGTAGTGGTCATAGATTATATTCTTCTCATTATCTATGGCTAGATCCCCCAATACACCAAGGTCCCTATAATATGTTCCCATGATTGTGTCTAATAGATATGACATCATGAAGAAATCTCTAGTGGGCATGGGATGCCTATCCTATCTTTATGGATGATCTAATCCCTCAACCATGGGATTATTATCTTTCCCAAGGCATATGCAACATCATGCATGATCATCATATATAAAAATGGTACCCAATCTAAATTGACAAAATAAATGGTAGTCATACCATGTAATTTTTTGAGAAGAGCCATGTTGATGTGAATACCCATCCTAAATCTATCAATTATAATCACTCCCTTTGATTTCTTCCCTTTCCATGTGATGGTTTGGTCTAGGAGGAGCCACAAAGGCAACACCTTCTCTATTGAGGTCTCTGTATTTAATTACACCATTGTGTACTTTTCAAAGTATACATCGTGGATAGTTAAAGATAGGTATCTCTAAAAATTTATCCTTGAAATGCATGTGACCACTATATTGTTATTAGAGTGATGCAGGAAAACATCCTATGATATCTTGCTAGAAAAGAACAATTCTATCAAAAGGTCAATGCAAGGGATCACTTTCGACTTTGTTACAATAAAATGTAATCCTTAGCATTTCAATGCCAATAATTATTTCACAAAAAATATATATTCTAAGGTCATATCATCTTATAGAGGAAACATGACCACTATATCAATGACATACCATAGTGCTAAATAATTTTGATACTTGTCTCCAAACACCATGGCATCAAAGACTGTATCGATGAATTCTATGAAGTCCTTAATTAAATGTGGGGAGGATGAATTTGTATCTCAAAATGATCTAAATGTAGATTTTATTATTACATGTTTTATGCTTCTCTTATGTGCTATGTATGCTAGTGCAAATAACTTGGCTCTAGTTCAGTTGTTTTACTTACAATACACTCTTGAAGTGGAAACTAGGCTCTTCATCACTATAAGATAATAGAAGACTTCAAATACAAATTAGTTTAAATACAATAATAGATTTCAATCATGGAATATCACCTATATAGAATCTTACATTGAATATCAATTCGTGTGACATAAATGTGTAACATTCACTTTCCTTTTATTTCACATATAATTCAAACTTGTTAGCTCAAGTTGGTGGGGGTCTTTAAAGTATTGATAGGAAATATTTTTGATTTAATTTGTCTAAGTATGGTGAGACTAGTAGTATTTTTAGTAATAAATCACTTAGGGTGTATGTCATAAAAATGCTCTTGGGTGAATGTCTGTAGACTAATTATTTTGGGGGATTTGTTTTAGACAAAATGTCTGCAAAAATTTCCTTGAAGAATTCATCTGGGAGAAAGTCCCAAAAAAATTATCCTAAAGGGCTATTTTTAAGGTCTAGAGGGAACTTTCAATTTCCTTAAAGGGTATTTTTGATCTGAAGGGTCCACTTCATAGGGTATTTTGTCCATGACAAAATTCCTAGAGGGTCTACTTCATGAAGGTTGAAGGGCACTTTTGATCTTCTCGAAGGGTTTTTTTGTATGGATAGGGGTCATTTCAAAAATCCCAAAGGGTAGGTTACTCAAAACCTAAAGGGTATGTGGCTTGGGTCTGAAGGGTCTTAATTATCTCAGATAAAATGTCTAAAAGAATTGGCTAAAGGATAAAATACCTAGGATAAAAATCCCAAAGGGTAAGTCTAAGAAGAAAAAAAGGCATATGGACACTTTTGAAAGAGCTGAAAGGTCATTTTCAAAATTTTCAAAGGGTAAGTGGCCACTTAAAAAGGGTCAAAGGATTGGAACAAAAATCTTGAAGGGTATGTCCATGTCAAAAATGGGTCCAAAATGCAAAGGTTGAAGGGAAATTTTCATGGGGAAAATGGGTCAAAATAAATATCCCAAAGGATAAGTCCTGTAGGGTAAAGGGTTCGAGATAAAAGTTGTGAAGGGTCATTTAAAAAACCCAAAGGGTATATACCTTAAAAGAGCTAATCAAAAAAGGGGTAAAGAGTTAAATTATGGAAAGGCTAAAGGGATAATTCAAAGGACAAAGGACACTTTCAAAAAGGCCAAATGGCTAGTTCAAAAGGTCCAAGAGGGTACATGGAAAGGATTCAAGGGGTCTACTTCGTGGCAAAAATTTTCTTGAAGGGCATACTTCCTAGAGGATGAAGGGAACTTTTGAGCTTCCCAATAGCTAATTTTGTATAGATAGGGGTGATTTCAAAAGTACCAAAGGGTGGTTTAAGTAGGTTCAAAGGGATAATCCATCAAGGAATTTGTTTTGGGAAAAATGTCTGTAGTCTAAAATTTCATAAGGTAAAGAGTCTGTAGGTCAAATTCCATCGGGAAAATTATTTTAGACAAAATTCCCACAATAATTTCCCTAATAAAATAATGCTTTCCTAATAATAACCTAAAAATAAAATAGGCCCAAGAACATGTGAAACATAAAATACAAAAAGATAATTGGCAAAAGGGCTAAAAGAATTAGCTCAAAAAATATAAACACAAATAATAATCACTGCAATATAAAAGTTAGTCTCATAAAACATAATATGCCAATATCTTGTCAAAAGCAAAAAATCTTATATTTTAGAGATTTTGCATAAACATATGAAAGAAGGGGTTCAATATTAAGATCAAAATCCAAAAAAATGGGTCCCCATTCCTTTAAAAATAAAAGGGGGATGTTGGGTACAATAAATGGTGACTTACAAGAGGAATACTCTTGAGTATTCAAGAACCCAAAACTCCAATTTCATAATCTTTAAATCAATATTGAAGTATGTCTACCTCCTCTTGAGCCTTTTGTTGTTTCATATATGCTTTTTTAAAGACATCTAGAAGGGAAGGACATATGATTTTAGACCAATCCACTCCTCTAAACTAAGGAAGTGGATGGATCATGATTATTTGGGGCTTGGCCTTTTTTCCCCTACTAGTAATTGTCACTATGGTCTCCTCTATGGAAGTGGTTGATGGTAGTGAAAGGGTAATTTGAGTAGATTAGGCATGGATATGTGAGGTGATTAGCATAATCTATACTTTACTAAACACTTTATTTATCTTGAGGTTTATAATTATGGAGGTGCCAGTAGGAACATAAGGGATTTGCATGGTTAATAGGATGGAAGTGAAGATAGAGGGAGAAATGGTAGTAATGGAAGTGGAGGGGATAGATGTGGGAACTTCCATATAGGTAGACTACTAAAATATGCATACAAAAGACAACAAAAAATTGATGAAATATTAGGTACCTAAAATATCAAGCTCCACCAACTTTACCTAGAGGCTCATAGCCTTGGCTATCTCTAACTCGGCTTCCTCAACTAAATCATCTTCAATATCTTTGATAATTATGTCTCCCCTATATGTCCTTGAATGTGGAGTTTGAATAGGAAAACTATGTGATGTCTCTATTATAGGACTACCTGTGGGAGTCCTAAGCTTTCTCTTGTAAACAAAGCGGGTCCTTGTTTGAGTGGTAAAGTCCTATGGTGATGATTTTGTTTCTCTTAGAGTCATTATCTTAACAAATGTAATAATATGAATCTGAGGCATAACAATGGACATTTTACTAGAACTTGTAGTAGGCACTTCTTGTGTTCTCTCTTCCTCATCAAAGTTAAGGTTGATGGGGTCTCTTGCTTGTCCTCCCTTGGCTGGACTAGGATCAAGTAGCTTGGGTTCCTTCTTACTACTTTTAACTTTAAATTTAGAGGAAGTCCTTAGGAGGAGGAGATAGCTTGGTCCTTGGATTTCCCCTCAGACTATCCTATCTAGAAATCTAAATGTTTCTACCCTTTAAAGAGTGTCTTTTTACTATCCAACTCCTTGTTGGAGACTAGATCATTATTAAATGATCCTCCTATAATCTAGTGATTTTTGACTATTTTAATACTTACTCATCTAACTTGGCATTAGAAAATATGAAATCATAATCATAGGGCTCATTACTATATGGGATGTTGAATCCATATATATACTTTTGGATTAGCCTATGTAGATCCCAATCTTTATGTGGATGTGTAGGGAAAGGATAACTCCTACATTTATGTCTACTTCCCTGAGATGATTTCTCATTGTATATGTCATCCTTTTCATAGTTATGAGATGTCCAAAATATAAGTATTTTTTTTTACTTTGACAAATCCTATGAAATGCTCTTCCATAATTAGAAGACAGTATGTTATTTAGCTAACTTGTCTAGAATAAAACTTGGTAGACACATGGGGCCAACCTGATTTCCCCTACCATGATGATATTAAAATTTGGTTAGAGGAATTAATCCCCTTTCCTAGGGAAGTTCTTCACAATATTATGCCCAATCAAAAGAATGAGCAAGCCATGAATGTCTTACCAAACCTAAAGATAGAGATCCTTGGAGATCCTCACCATGTGTTTGGTGTAGTAATAAACATGCATGAACTGGTAGTGGTCATAGATTATATTCTTCTCATTATCTATGGCTAGATCCCCCAATACACCAAGGTCCCTATAATATGTTCCCATGATTGTGTCTAATAGATATGACATCATGAAGAAATCTCTAGTGGGCATGGGATGCCTATCCTATCTTTATGGATGATCTAATCCCTCAACCATGGGATTATTATCTTTCCCAAGGCATATGCAACATCATGCATGATCATCATATATAAAAATGGTACCCAATCTAAATTGACAAAATAAATGGTAGTCATACCATGTAATTTTTTGAGAAGAGCCATGTTGATGTGAATACCCATCCTAAATCTATCAATTATAATCACTCCCTTTGATTTCTTCCCTTTCCATGTGATGGTTTGGTCTAGGAGGAGCCACAAAGGCAACACCTTCTCTATTGAGGTCTCTGTATTTAATTACACCATTGTGTACTTTTCAAAGTATACATCGTGGATAGTTAAAGATAGGTATCTCTAAAAATTTATCCTTGAAATGCATGTGACCACTATATTGTTATTAGAGTGATGCAGGAAAACATCCTATGATATCTTGCTAGAAAAGAACAATTCTATCAAAAGGTCAATGCAAGGGATCACTTTCGACTTTGTTACAATAAAATGTAATCCTTAGCATTTCAATGCCAATAATTATTTCACAAAAAATATATATTCTAAGGTCATATCATCTTATAGAGGAAACATGACCACTATATCAATGACATACCATAGTGCTAAATAATTTTGATACTTGTCTCCAAACACCATGGCATCAAAGACTGTATCGATGAATTCTATGAAGTCCTTAATTAAATGTGGGGAGGATGAATTTGTATCTCAAAATGATCTAAATGTAGATTTTATTATTACATGTTTTATGCTTCTCTTATGTGCTATGTATGCTAGTGCAAATAACTTGGCTCTAGTTCAGTTGTTTTACTTACAATACACTCTTGAAGTGGAAACTAGGCTCTTCATCACTATAAGATAATAGAAGACTTCAAATACAAATTAGTTTAAATACAATAATAGATTTCAATCATGGAATATCACCTATATAGAATCTTACATTGAATATCAATTCGTGTGACATAAATGTGTAACATTCACTTTCCTTTTATTTCACATATAATTCAAACTTGTTAGCTCAAGTTGGTGGGGGTCTTTAAAGTATTGATAGGAAATATTTTTGATTTAATTTGTCTAAGTATGGTGAGACTAGTAGTATTTTTAGTAATAAATCACTTAGGGTGTATGTCATAAAAATGCTCTTGGGTGAATGTCTGTAGACTAATTATTTTGGGGGATTTGTTTTAGACAAAATGTCTGCAAAAATTTCCTTGAAGAATTCATCTGGGAGAAAGTCCCAAAAAAATTATCCTAAAGGGCTATTTTGAAGGTCTAGAGGGAACTTTCAATTTCCTTAAAGGGTATTTTTGATCTGAAGGGTCCACTTCATAGGGTATTTTGTCCATGACAAAATTCCTAGAGGGTCTACTTCATGAAGGTTGAAGGGCACTTTTGATCTTCTCGAAGGGTTTTTTTGTATGGATAGGGGTCATTTCAAAAATCCCAAAGGGTAGGTTACTCAAAACCTAAAGGGTATGTGGCTTGGGTCTGAAGGGTCTTAATTATCTCAGATAAAATGTCTAAAAGAATTGGCTAAAGGATAAAATACCTAGGATAAAAATCCCAAAGGGTAAGTCTAAGAAGAAAAAAAGGCATATGGACACTTTTGAAAGAGCTGAAAGGTCATTTTCAAAATTTTCAAAGGGTAAGTGGCCACTTAAAAAGGGTCAAAGGATTGGAACAAAAATCTTGAAGGGTATGTCCATGTCAAAAATGGGTCCAAAATGCAAAGGTTGAAGGGAAATTTTCATGGGGAAAATGGGTCAAAATAAATATCCCAAAGGATAAGTCCTGTAGGGTAAAGGGTTCGAGATAAAAGTTGTGAAGGGTCATTTAAAAAACCCAAAGGGTATATACCTTAAAAGAGCTAATCAAAAAAGGGGTAAAGAGTTAAATTATGGAAAGGCTAAAGGGATAATTCAAAGGACAAAGGACACTTTCAAAAAGGCCAAATGGCTAGTTCAAAAGGTCCAAGAGGGTACATGGAAAGGATTCAAGGGGTCTACTTCGTGGCAAAAATTTTCTTGAAGGGCATACTTCCTAGAGGATGAAGGGAACTTTTGAGCTTCCCAATAGCTAATTTTGTATAGATAGGGGTGATTTCAAAAGTACCAAAGGGTGGTTTAAGTAGGTTCAAAGGGATAATCCATCAAGGAATTTGTTTTGGGAAAAATGTCTGTAGTCTAAAATTTCATAAGGTAAAGAGTCTGTAGGTCAAATTCCATCGGGAAAATTATTTTAGACAAAATTCCCACAATAATTTCCCTAATAAAATAATGCTTTCCTAATAATAACCTAAAAATAAAATAGGCCCAAGAACATGTGAAACATAAAATACAAAAAGATAATTGGCAAAAGGGCTAAAAGAATTAGCTCAAAAAATATAAACACAAATAATAATCACTGCAATATAAAAGTTAGTCTCATAAAACATAATATGCCAATATCTTGTCAAAAGCAAAAAATCTTATATTTTAGAGATTTTGCATAAACATATGAAAGAAGGGGTTCAATATTAAGATCAAAATCCAAAAAAATGGGTCCCCATTCCTTTAAAAATAAAAGGGGGATGTTGGGTACAATAAATGGTGACTTACAAGAGGAATACTCTTGAGTATTCAAGAACCCAAAACTCCAATTTCATAATCTTTAAATCAATATTGAAGTATGTCTACCTCCTCTTGAGCCTTTTGTTGTTTCATATATGCTTTTTTAAAGACATCTAGAAGGGAAGGACATATGATTTTAGACCAATCCACTCCTCTAAACTAAGGAAGTGGATGGATCATGATTATTTGGGGCTTGGCCTTTTTTCCCCTACTAGTAATTGTCACTATGGTCTCCTCTATGGAAGTGGTTGATGGTAGTGAAAGGGTAATTTGAGTAGATTAGGCATGGATATGTGAGGTGATTAGCATAATCTATACTTTACTAAACACTTTATTTATCTTGAGGTTTATAATTATGGAGGTGCCAGTAGGAACATAAGGGATTTGCATGGTTAATAGGATGGAAGTGAAGATAGAGGGAGAAATGGTAGTAATGGAAGTGGAGGGGATAGATGTGGGAACTTCCATATAGGTAGACTACTAAAATATGCATACAAAAGACAACAAAAAATTGATGAAATATTAGGTACCTAAAATATCAAGCTCCACCAACTTTACCTAGAGGCTCATAGCCTTGGCTATCTCTAACTCGGCTTCCTCAACTAAATCATCTTCAATATCTTTGATAATTATGTCTCCCCTATATGTCCTTGAATGTGGAGTTTGAATAGGAAAACTATGTGATGTCTCTATTATAGGACTACCTGTGGGAGTCCTAAGCTTTCTCTTGTAAACAAAGCGGGTCCTTGTTTGAGTGGTAAAGTCCTATGGTGATGATTTTGTTTCTCTTAGAGTCATTATCTTAACAAATGTAATAATATGAATCTGAGGCATAACAATGGACATTTTACTAGAACTTGTAGTAGGCACTTCTTGTGTTCTCTCTTCCTCATCAAAGTTAAGGTTGATGGGGTCTCTTGCTTGTCCTCCCTTGGCTGGACTAGGATCAAGTAGCTTGGGTTCCTTCTTACTACTTTTAACTTTAAATTTAGAGGAAGTCCTTAGGAGGAGGAGATAGCTTGGTCCTTGGATTTCCCCTCAGACTATCCTATCTAGAAATCTAAATGTTTCTACCCTTTAAAGAGTGTCTTTTTACTATCCAACTCCTTGTTGGAGACTAGATCATTATTAAATGATCCTCCTATAATCTAGTGATTTTTGACTATTTTAATACTTCCTCATCTAACTTGGCATTAGAAAATATGAAATCATAATCATAGGGCTCATTACTATATGGGATGTTGAATCCATATATATACTTTTGGATTAGCCTATGTAGATCCCAATCTTTATGTGGATGTGTAGGGAAAGGATAACTCCTACATTTATGTCTACTTCCCTGAGATGATTTCTCATTGTATATGTCATCCTTTTCATAGTTATGAGATGTCCAAAATATAAGTATTTTTTTTTACTTTGACAAATCCTATGAAATGCTCTTCCATAATTAGAAGACAGTATGTTATTTAGCTAACTTGTCTAGAATAAAACTTGGTAGACACATGGGGCCAACCTGATTTCCCCTACCATGATGATATTAAAATTTGGTTAGAGGAATTAATCCCCTTTCCTAGGGAAGTTCTTCACAATATTATGCCCAATCAAAAGAATGAGCAAGCCATGAATGTCTTACCAAACCTAAAGATAGAGATCCTTGGAGATCCTCACCATGTGTTTGGTGTAGTAATAAACATGCATGAACTGGTAGTGGTCATAGATTATATTCTTCTCATTATCTATGGCTAGATCCCCCAATACACCAAGGTCCCTATAATATGTTCCCATGATTGTGTCTAATAGATATGACATCATGAAGAAATCTCTAGTGGGCATGGGATGCCTATCCTATCTTTATGGATGATCTAATCCCTCAACCATGGGATTATTATCTTTCCCAAGGCATATGCAACATCATGCATGATCATCATATATAAAAATGGTACCCAATCTAAATTGACAAAATAAATGGTAGTCATACCATGTAATTTTTTGAGAAGAGCCATGTTGATGTGAATACCCATCCTAAATCTATCAATTATAATCACTCCCTTTGATTTCTTCCCTTTCCATGTGATGGTTTGGTCTAGGAGGAGCCACAAAGGCAACACCTTCTCTATTGAGGTCTCTGTATTTAATTACACCATTGTGTACTTTTCAAAGTATACATCGTGGATAGTTAAAGATAGGTATCTCTAAAAATTTATCCTTGAAATGCATGTGACCACTATATTGTTATTAGAGTGATGCAGGAAAACATCCTATGATATCTTGCTAGAAAAGAACAATTCTATCAAAAGGTCAATGCAAGGGATCACTTTCGACTTTGTTACAATAAAATGTAATCCTTAGCATTTCAATGCCAATAATTATTTCACAAAAAATATATATTCTAAGGTCATATCATCTTATAGAGGAAACATGACCACTATATCAATGACATACCATAGTGCTAAATAATTTTGATACTTGTCTCCAAACACCATGGCATCAAAGACTGTATCGATGAATTCTATGAAGTCCTTAATTAAATGTGGGGAGGATGAATTTGTATCTCAAAATGATCTAAATGTAGATTTTATTATTACATGTTTTATGCTTCTCTTATGTGCTATGTATGCTAGTGCAAATAACTTGGCTCTAGTTCAGTTGTTTTACTTACAATACACTCTTGAAGTGGAAACTAGGCTCTTCATCACTATAAGATAATAGAAGACTTCAAATACAAATTAGTTTAAATACAATAATAGATTTCAATCATGGAATATCACCTATATAGAATCTTACATTGAATATCAATTCGTGTGACATAAATGTGTAACATTCACTTTCCTTTTATTTCACATATAATTCAAACTTGTTAGCTCAAGTTGGTGGGGGTCTTTAAAGTATTGATAGGAAATATTTTTGATTTAATTTGTCTAAGTATGGTGAGACTAGTAGTATTTTTAGTAATAAATCACTTAGGGTGTATGTCATAAAAATGCTCTTGGGTGAATGTCTGTAGACTAATTATTTTGGGGGATTTGTTTTAGACAAAATGTCTGCAAAAATTTCCTTGAAGAATTCATCTGGGAGAAAGTCCCAAAAAAATTATCCTAAAGGGCTATTTTTAAGGTCTAGAGGGAACTTTCAATTTCCTTAAAGGGTATTTTTGATCTGAAGGGTCCACTTCATAGGGTATTTTGTCCATGACAAAATTCCTAGAGGGTCTACTTCATGAAGGTTGAAGGGCACTTTTGATCTTCTCGAAGGGTTTTTTTGTATGGATAGGGGTCATTTCAAAAATCCCAAAGGGTAGGTTACTCAAAACCTAAAGGGTATGTGGCTTGGGTCTGAAGGGTCTTAATTATCTCAGATAAAATGTCTAAAAGAATTGGCTAAAGGATAAAATACCTAGGATAAAAATCCCAAAGGGTAAGTCTAAGAAGAAAAAAAGGCATATGGACACTTTTGAAAGAGCTGAAAGGTCATTTTCAAAATTTTCAAAGGGTAAGTGGCCACTTAAAAAGGGTCAAAGGATTGGAACAAAAATCTTGAAGGGTATGTCCATGTCAAAAATGGGTCCAAAATGCAAAGGTTGAAGGGAAATTTTCATGGGGAAAATGGGTCAAAATAAATATCCCAAAGGATAAGTCCTGTAGGGTAAAGGGTTCGAGATAAAAGTTGTGAAGGGTCATTTAAAAAACCCAAAGGGTATATACCTTAAAAGAGCTAATCAAAAAAGGGGTAAAGAGTTAAATTATGGAAAGGCTAAAGGGATAATTCAAAGGACAAAGGACACTTTCAAAAAGGCCAAATGGCTAGTTCAAAAGGTCCAAGAGGGTACATGGAAAGGATTCAAGGGGTCTACTTCGTGGCAAAAATTTTCTTGAAGGGCATACTTCCTAGAGGATGAAGGGAACTTTTGAGCTTCCCAATAGCTAATTTTGTATAGATAGGGGTGATTTCAAAAGTACCAAAGGGTGGTTTAAGTAGGTTCAAAGGGATAATCCATCAAGGAATTTGTTTTGGGAAAAATGTCTGTAGTCTAAAATTTCATAAGGTAAAGAGTCTGTAGGTCAAATTCCATCGGGAAAATTATTTTAGACAAAATTCCCACAATAATTTCCCTAATAAAATAATGCTTTCCTAATAATAACCTAAAAATAAAATAGGCCCAAGAACATGTGAAACATAAAATACAAAAAGATAATTGGCAAAAGGGCTAAAAGAATTAGCTCAAAAAATATAAACACAAATAATAATCACTGCAATATAAAAGTTAGTCTCATAAAACATAATATGCCAATATCTTGTCAAAAGCAAAAAATCTTATATTTTAGAGATTTTGCATAAACATATGAAAGAAGGGGTTCAATATTAAGATCAAAATCCAAAAAAATGGGTCCCCATTCCTTTAAAAATAAAAGGGGGATGTTGGGTACAATAAATGGTGACTTACAAGAGGAATACTCTTGAGTATTCAAGAACCCAAAACTCCAATTTCATAATCTTTAAATCAATATTGAAGTATGTCTACCTCCTCTTGAGCCTTTTGTTGTTTCATATATGCTTTTTTAAAGACATCTAGAAGGGAAGGACATATGATTTTAGACCAATCCACTCCTCTAAACTAAGGAAGTGGATGGATCATGATTATTTGGGGCTTGGCCTTTTTTCCCCTACTAGTAATTGTCACTATGGTCTCCTCTATGGAAGTGGTTGATGGTAGTGAAAGGGTAATTTGAGTAGATTAGGCATGGATATGTGAGGTGATTAGCATAATCTATACTTTACTAAACACTTTATTTATCTTGAGGTTTATAATTATGGAGGTGCCAGTAGGAACATAAGGGATTTGCATGGTTAATAGGATGGAAGTGAAGATAGAGGGAGAAATGGTAGTAATGGAAGTGGAGGGGATAGATGTGGGAACTTCCATATAGGTAGACTACTAAAATATGCATAC
This sequence comes from Torreya grandis, assembly GCA_037957365.1. Taxonomy (NCBI): domain Eukaryota; kingdom Viridiplantae; phylum Streptophyta; class Pinopsida; order Cupressales; family Taxaceae; genus Torreya; species Torreya grandis. The sequence continues at coordinate 40,775 of JARHVA010008972.1, read as the reverse complement.
AAAAGACAACAAAAAATTGATGAAATATTAGGTACCTAAAATATCAAGCTCCACCAACTTTACCTAGAGGCTCATAGCCTTGGCTATCTCTAACTCGGCTTCCTCAACTAAATCATCTTCAATATCTTTGATAATTATGTCTCCCCTATATGTCCTTGAATGTGGAGTTTGAATAGGAAAACTATGTGATGTCTCTATTATAGGACTACCTGTGGGAGTCCTAAGCTTTCTCTTGTAAACAAAGCGGGTCCTTGTTTGAGTGGTAAAGTCCTATGGTGATGATTTTGTTTCTCTTAGAGTCATTATCTTAACAAATGTAATAATATGAATCTGAGGCATAACAATGGACATTTTACTAGAACTTGTAGTAGGCACTTCTTGTGTTCTCTCTTCCTCATCAAAGTTAAGGTTGATGGGGTCTCTTGCTTGTCCTCCCTTGGCTGGACTAGGATCAAGTAGCTTGGGTTCCTTCTTACTACTTTTAACTTTAAATTTAGAGGAAGTCCTTAGGAGGAGGAGATAGCTTGGTCCTTGGATTTCCCCTCAGACTATCCTATCTAGAAATCTAAATGTTTCTACCCTTTAAAGAGTGTCTTTTTACTATCCAACTCCTTGTTGGAGACTAGATCATTATTAAATGATCCTCCTATAATCTAGTGATTTTTGACTATTTTAATACTTACTCATCTAACTTGGCATTAGAAAATATGAAATCATAATCATAGGGCTCATTACTATATGGGATGTTGAATCCATATATATACTTTTGGATTAGCCTATGTAGATCCCAATCTTTATGTGGATGTGTAGGGAAAGGATAACTCCTACATTTATGTCTACTTCCCTGAGATGATTTCTCATTGTATATGTCATCCTTTTCATAGTTATGAGATGTCCAAAATATAAGTATTTTTTTTTACTTTGACAAATCCTATGAAATGCTCTTCCATAATTAGAAGACAGTATGTTATTTAGCTAACTTGTCTAGAATAAAACTTGGTAGACACATGGGGCCAACCTGATTTCCCCTACCATGATGATATTAAAATTTGGTTAGAGGAATTAATCCCCTTTCCTAGGGAAGTTCTTCACAATATTATGCCCAATCAAAAGAATGAGCAAGCCATGAATGTCTTACCAAACCTAAAGATAGAGATCCTTGGAGATCCTCACCATGTGTTTGGTGTAGTAATAAACATGCATGAACTGGTAGTGGTCATAGATTATATTCTTCTCATTATCTATGGCTAGATCCCCCAATACACCAAGGTCCCTATAATATGTTCCCATGATTGTGTCTAATAGATATGACATCATGAAGAAATCTCTAGTGGGCATGGGATGCCTATCCTATCTTTATGGATGATCTAATCCCTCAACCATGGGATTATTATCTTTCCCAAGGCATATGCAACATCATGCATGATCATCATATATAAAAATGGTACCCAATCTAAATTGACAAAATAAATGGTAGTCATACCATGTAATTTTTTGAGAAGAGCCATGTTGATGTGAATACCCATCCTAAATCTATCAATTATAATCACTCCCTTTGATTTCTTCCCTTTCCATGTGATGGTTTGGTCTAGGAGGAGCCACAAAGGCAACACCTTCTCTATTGAGGTCTCTGTATTTAATTACACCATTGTGTACTTTTCAAAGTATACATCGTGGATAGTTAAAGATAGGTATCTCTAAAAATTTATCCTTGAAATGCATGTGACCACTATATTGTTATTAGAGTGATGCAGGAAAACATCCTATGATATCTTGCTAGAAAAGAACAATTCTATCAAAAGGTCAATGCAAGGGATCACTTTCGACTTTGTTACAATAAAATGTAATCCTTAGCATTTCAATGCCAATAATTATTTCACAAAAAATATATATTCTAAGGTCATATCATCTTATAGAGGAAACATGACCACTATATCAATGACATACCATAGTGCTAAATAATTTTGATACTTGTCTCCAAACACCATGGCATCAAAGACTGTATCGATGAATTCTATGAAGTCCTTAATTAAATGTGGGGAGGATGAATTTGTATCTCAAAATGATCTAAATGTAGATTTTATTATTACATGTTTTATGCTTCTCTTATGTGCTATGTATGCTAGTGCAAATAACTTGGCTCTAGTTCAGTTGTTGTTTTACTTACAATACACTCTTGAAGTGGAAACTAGGCTCTTCATCACTATAAGATAATAGAAGACTTCAAATACAAATTAGTTTAAATACAATAATAGATTTCAATCATGGAATATCACCTATATAGAATCTTACATTGAATATCAATTCGTGTGACATAAATGTGTAACATTCACTTTCCTTTTATTTCACATATAATTCAAACTTGTTAGCTCAAGTTGGTGGGGGTCTTTAAAGTATTGATAGGAAATATTTTTGATTTAATTTGTCTAAGTATGGTGAGACTAGTAGTATTTTTAGTAATAAATCACTTAGGGTGTATGTCATAAAAATGCTCTTGGGTGAATGTCTGTAGACTAATTATTTTGGGGGATTTGTTTTAGACAAAATGTCTGCAAAAATTTCCTTGAATAATTCATCTGGGAGAAAGTCCCAAAAAAATTATCCTAAAGGGCTATTTTGAAGGTCTAGAGGGAACTTTCAATTTCCTTAAAGGGTATTTTTGATCTGAAGGGTCCACTTCATAGGGTATTTTGTCCATGACAAAATTCCTAGAGGGTCTACTTCATGAAGGTTGAAGGGCACTTTTGATCTTCTCGAAGGGTTTTTTTGTATGGATAGGGGTCATTTCAAAAATCCCAAAGGGTAGGTTACTCAAAACCTAAAGGGTATGTGGCTTGGGTCTGAAGGGTCTTAATTATCTCAGATAAAATGTCTAAAAGAATTGGCTAAAGGATAAAATACCTAGGATAAAAATCCCAAAGGGTAAGTCTAAGAAGAAAAAAAGGCATATGGACACTTTTGAAAGAGCTGAAAGGTCATTTTCAAAATTTTCAAAGGGTAAGTGGCCACTTAAAAAGGGTCAAAGGATTGGAACAAAAATCTTGAAGGGTATGTCCATGTCAAAAATGGGTCCAAAATGCAAAGGTTGAAGGGAAATTTTCATGGGGAAAATGGGTCAAAATAAATATCCCAAAGGATAAGTCCTGTAGGGTAAAGGGTTCGAGATAAAAGTTGTGAAGGGTCATTTAAAAAACCCAAAGGGTATATACCTTAAAAGAGATAATCAAAAAAGGGGTAAAGAGTTAAATTATGGAAAGGCTAAAGGGATAATTCAAAGGACAAAGGACACTTTCAAAAAGGCCAAATGGCTAGTTCAAAAGGTCCAAGAGGGTACATGGAAAGGATTCAAGGGGTCTACTTCGTGGCAAAAATTTTCTTGAAGGGCATACTTCCTAGAGGATGAAGGGAACTTTTGAGCTTCCCAATAGCTAATTTTGTATAGATAAGGGTGATTTCAAAAGTACCAAAGGGTGGTTTAAGTAGGTTCAAAGGGATAATCCATCAAGGAATTTGTTTTGGGAAAAATGTCTGTAGTCTAAAATTTCATAAGGTAAAGAGTCTGTAGGTCAAATTCCATCGGGAAAATTATTTTAGACAAAATTCCCACAATAATTTCCCTAATAAAATAATGCTTTCCTAATAATAACCTAAAAATAAAATAGGCCCAAGAACATGTGAAACATAAAATACAAAAAGATAATTGGCAAAAGGGCTAAAAGAATTAGCTCAAAAAATATAAACACAAATAATAATCACTGCAATATAAAAGTTAGTCTCATAAAACATAATATGCCAATATCTTGTCAAAAGCAAAAAATCTTATATTTTAGAGATTTTGCATAAACATATGAAAGAAGGGGTTCAATATTAAGATCAAAATCCAAAAAAATGGGTCCCCATTCCTTTAAAAATAAAAGGGGGATGTTGGGTACAATAAATGGTGACTTACAAGAGGAATACTCTTGAGTATTCAAGAACCCAAAACTCCAATTTCATAATCTTTAAATCAATATTGAAGTATGTCATAGAAAATTAATTGAATCAAAAACTTTAAAGAGATTCCTAGGTTAATTCACACAACATATTTTCCTTTTAATTCCTTGGATCTCTATGTGTTTAAACATGTATTTTATTTAATCCTTGTTGTGATGAGTTTTTCAAAAGATTTTGATGAAGTTTTAAGTTTTATTATATTATTTGTTAAGGTTCATTAAATCAAGGGAAGCTTGGGAATTAATCTTCTTCTAGTCAAGCATCCATATCCTTGATAGAGATACCTTGGGTTTCTTTTCTACTGCTTCTATTATCTTCTTGTAACCATGAAGTGTGGTGCATTGACCTTATTTCATCATTTGAGCTATTTTAAATTTATTTTAAATTTTCTTTTGCTATTTTGAACTCATTGGTTCTTTTCTCTCTTTTTATTTTTTATTTTATGTTTAGATCAATGGAAAAGAGAGGATATGAAACTCCAGTGAGTTGGTATAATTATAAAACACATTATTACTTTAATGTCTCTGCCAACCAAATCTACACCTAGAATTACCACTATTAATAAGTATTTAACATGATGATTGCATTTAATCTAATAAAATAAGGAAACTTTATAAATTTTTATAACGTACCTCAAGAACAACCTCAACATATCTGGTAAATGTATTTAATTATGACATAATTCAAAATAATCTTGTGATCACTTTCTTTCATCCTAAAGTCTCAAAAAACACAGAAATACACCTAATCTATAAACTAGCCCCCAATGTGTCAAGATTAAATTTCCCCTTTTATACAAGTCTTGAAATTAGTTGTTTTGTATTTTAGCTTAGAAATAATTAGAGCAAACACAACCTCTAATTCCAAAGAAAACAAATAAAAACTAGTATAGAAATTAAGAAGCTACTCTAGAAAGCATGGAAATATAAACTAAGAAAATTGAATACTGAAAAGAAGAACAGGGATAAACTAGAAAGAATAAAAATAAAATAAAAAGCATGGAAACATACTCTAGAAAACATGTAAAACTATTTTATTCCTCCATCTAAACTTATCTAAATCTCCTCAATCAATAATATCTATTGATGGAACAACTCTAAAGCAATGCTTCAAGAACTGTCCATTGACTGGATATGTAAGCTCATTACCTTAGAGGTCTTTTAAATAAAATGTATTATTTCCCATGATCTATAAAATATAATAGGGTCTAATCTATAATGGGTAAAACTTATCATGTTATCCTTTCTTTTCATGGGATTTATCCCATAGTACCACTAGATCCAAAATTTTGAATGCTTTAACTTTTACTCTTTTATCAAACCATAGTTTGACTACATCTTGGTGTTTGTTGAATATTTGTAAGGCCTCAGTCATTGAATCCTCCATTTCTATTATATCAATAAATATTGATTCCACTTTGTCATTTGGTTCAATATAATATTATATGAACTGATAGGTGGGAAGTTTTAATGTGATGGGAAAAATTGGTCTGCACCCATATACTAACAAGTAGGGTAAAGCTTTCAAGGCTTTCTTGTATCTCATCTGGTCTACCCAAAGAGCATACTTTAGTAAATTGTGCTAGTCCCTAGGCTTATCCCCTATTTATTTCTTGATTGCATCAATCAAATTTTTATTTATTGACTTAGCTAATCTATTTCCCTAAGGGTATTAGTCATATGTTTACCTCATTATCATATGATTATCATGTGCCCATTCAGTGAATTTTGTTGATATAAAAATTAGTCCATTATCACACACTAAAGAGATGGGCATGCTAAATCTAGTTGTTATATGTTCCTTTAAAAATCAAATGACATATTTTTCTCTACTATTATTTATGGATACTACTTCTATCTATCTAGTATAATAGTCTATAGCAATAAGCATAAATTTATGGCTTGCTAAGGAATTTGGGTTGATTACACTAATGAAATCTAAACCCCACTATGTAAATGGCCTTCCTTCAACAACTAGATGTAGAGGCATTACTACATGAACTTATCTCTTGGATAATGCTTAACATTCATGGTTGGTTCTGACATGCATATGTGCATCCTTAAATATGGTTGGCCAATAATCACCCAACCTCAAGATTTTATGGGTTGTGTTACTCTTAGTAGGGTGACCACTACCTATCTCTTGATGCAATTTCTCCATAATATCTTTATAATCCTCTATAGATACACATCTAATACAAATATCTTCATAGTTACTTTTATAGAGTACTCCCTTATTGATCATGAAATGAGAATCTTTGAGTCTTAAATCTCTCATTCTTTCTCTACTATGCTCAGGGGGACAAGTTCCTATAAGTAAATACTAGATTATATTTTTATACCATTATCCTTTAAAAACTTGTGCTACATATACCTCTTCAATGGTGATTTAAGGATCAGGCTCAGCCATGAGTTAAATAATGTCTTGACCTCTAACGATCTTTGTAGGCATGATCTCTATGTCAAATTCTTGGATCTTGTCCATCTATTTTCCTCGATGTTCTCCTAGATCATTATATGATAAGGTGAGCTTGATATCAAGGTTAGGTATAATATCAATGGTGTTTTTCTTCAATATATAATGTCAAAATTTATTCATTGCTTGGACAAGAGTGAAAATCTACTTGTCGATGATAGAATACTTGAGCTCTAAATCCTTTAGATTTATGCTCATGAAGGAAATCAGATGCTCAATTTCATCCTTATTATATGTGATAACCATAGTAATAGTGTGTTCTAAAGTGAATGAAGATAGATAGAAATCCTTTATGAAGTTTGGACTAATCAATATTTGGCCCTGAGATATAATATCTTTTATGTCTTGGAAAGACCTTTTGACTTTAACTGTCCACTCTATTTTAGCATCTTACTTGAGCATGGAATTTAGAGGCTTGATAATTTCTATAAACCCTAAGATGAACTTCCTCATGAAGTTGATTTTCTCAAAGAATTACTTAAGCTCCTTCTGTTTATTTGGTTATTGAATCTTTGAAATTGCCTAGATTTTATCTAGATCAATGGTGATTCCATCCTTTGTGATAACATGTCCTAAGAGTTTCCCCTCAGTGACTCCAAATATGCTTTTCTTTGGTTTTAATGAAATCTTAAACTTCTTACACCTCTCAAATATGGATTATAGGTGACTTATGTGATCTTTTATATTGGTAGTAATAATAGCTAGTGAATCAACAGCCTAATTCTTCTCCCTTGATAGTGCTTATATGTTAAAATATTCAAATCTTTTAGTTAAATCCCATTCTCTATGATTATATCTCTTTAAATTAGATAATTTTCACTAATATTTATTTCTTACCTAGTGAACTACCAAATTTGAGTCACTAAATACTTTTATCTATTTTACATTGTTCTTTAGTGCAAACTATAATCCTAGAATTAGATATTCATACTCATATATATTATTAGTACATGTAAATTTCAATCTATAAGCTACCATTAACTATTTACATTTTTATTCAATGCAAACTTCTTACCTTGAGGATCAATTAGCTCAATTCCTACACTTGATCCTTGCTTAGACCTAGCTCCATCAAAATACATAGTCCATAGCTGATTCAAACCTTCAAGTTCTAGGTTTTATGTTGGATTATGAGTGGTAAAAGTATAAATACCAAAAGTGGGAAAGCCATACTTCACCTCTTCATTTTTGACATTGTATTTTATAATGGGATATTTCATTCTTGGCTCTCTATCGATTTTGATCTGGTTCACAACTCCTCTCCACAATAGCAAAATATGTGAGAAGTCTATGGAAATATATCCATTAAGAATTTTTGACTAATATCTACTCAAAAAAAATCCATATTCTTCTAATATGTCTACTACTAAAATATTTATGGTCATCTAGATTGTTGGTTTAGATGCTATTTGAATGTGTACCTTATTTAGTTCACCCACTACTATTATTGCCATTTTGTCTAGTTGAGAGATCAATCTATTTGAAGGGATTGGAGGGAGACTAAGCATTTTACATATAGAGTTAGGCATAATAGTTGTAGATGCTCCAAAATCAACTAAATAGTTATGAATGTTTTTACCAAAAGCTTTGATATTTATCAAAAATGGTGGCACTTCGAGCTTGCTCTTATAAATGACATTGGCATCAACAGATTTTTATTTGTTTGTAGTCACTCTAGTTCTTTCCATATGAAAATTTCTTTCAATATATTTTAATAACAGTTCCTTTTGTTTAGTGATCTAGGCTAACTCATGGAGAGTTATATTTTCCTTAATTTTCTTCATATCTTCCATGATGTTGTATCCTCCTTTACTCAGCTCTTCCTTATTTGGTGGTTGATTGTTCCCTTTTGGAGGGGGTGGGTTGTTGTCTACTTTGGGATTTAGAGTCATTTTCATGGTGTTTGAAAGAGTCAAGGTGGTAAGTGGTTTTTTGTTCCTTAAGTTGTATGTACCTCTCTAGAACTAATAGAAAGCATGAACTTCATTTATATTATCCTTTGATTCATTGTCATCCTAACCTAGGAATAGAAACTCATGAGTTTTAAAGAACATGCCTATGCTAGAAGTTCTAGGATCTTGATGATAGTCTAGTAGATTATTCATCTAATCTGGTCTAGTTACTTCCATTTTAAATATCTCAAACATTATACATAACTCAATGTAATCGAGCTTGCCATGTTGAGGTGTATTGTGTATCTTGCACCAATTGGGGAGATCCATTATAACTATGTTGATTTCTAAGATCTTTCAAAGTTTCTCCATGTTATTTTCAAGCCTATTGAATGGTATATTATATCTATAGATTCTAGTGTTCTAGTTACCAATTGGGGTATTGGCATTGCCCATCTTTCATTGCATATTCATAAAATTATTGCTCAACTTTTGGAACATCTTTTAAATAGAATCTAATTCATATTTTATGGAATATTTACCTTGTATAATAGCCATTATAAATATATTTATGTGTTGATAACTATTTCCTATCACATAATTGTTTAAGTATCCAAAATTTGGTTGCATCATCTATGTCAGTGGAGGTAGTATGTATAATTGATTCTGATTGTATGCTAGAATGTTCTACTTCACATGTGGTATCAGATTAAGAACTATAAATCCATTATTGATGTTAGGCTCCCTAGTTAGCTATGGTTTAAGTTATCTATCAATGTTAATAGCCTTTTTGAATGTCAACACCAAAATATTAGCAACAGGTACTCTTCTTAGGAACATGGTGGTGATGGGGTCCAAGGCATTTTTTTACATCTCTAATGCTAATATTGGTTTTGGTTTATACCTTAGGGTCAACCATTTTTAAATATTCTACCACCTTACATTAAAATCATATATGGGCTCATTATGATCCCTCTTCATACTAGCGAAGTATTGATATATCAATCCAAAATTGGTTGCCTATCCAAACTATGCAAGAAATGTCATTTGACATTCATCCCAATTAGTGATGAAATTTTTCATTAGATTTAAATACCAATCATAAGCATTGTCCATTAAATTAAATGGTAAAAACCAACATAAAACATCTTCATCAATTACATTAATTAGTCTTAAAGAAGCTTTAACATATTTGATATGATCTTCTATGGTTCTTGGCCCTAAAGGAGAAAAGGGTGACAAATACTTTTGAATATTCTAGGGTAAATCATGCACATGTCCTAAGATGGTGATGGCAGATCCAAATAACTAGGGCTATTACTAAGCCATTGGTTGATTAATAGGTTAATGTTTCCTTACAAGTAATGGGTGCCCTAGTGGAGGAGGTGGATTATTATAAACAAGAGTTGTTGTCATAGCTCTAGTCTCCTATGAGTTGTCAAGGGTGATGTTAATAAACTAGCCTAGGAATTATATCTACTCTCTCTCCTAGGTGACTCTAATGTAGCTTTGCACAAATAATAAACTCTATTATTTGGGGGTCAAGGCCCTCCTTATAACACTAGTGGAGTACTATTGATGTGGGTTTTATGAACACTATCACTGAATGAGGTATCCTATAATGTTTTAAGATATCTATGGAGGTGAAATCCACTCCAAGGCATGATTTGTAGGGATGTAGTGTATTTCAACTTGTTGATGGAATAGGGGTAGGGCATAGAGGTTGTTGACAAGGTTTTTTAGATGGAGGTATGGCCTTATAATAGATTAAAATTCTACATGATTTAGATGGGTGGATGGTTTCTAATCTAAAGTGGGTAGGTATTAATAACAAACTCAAAAGGAGGGTAAGGTAGGGTAGAAAAGGAGGCTCCATTGCTCTTGGGAATTACTTCCTTGGTTGATTTCTGAATAGACCTATGCTTTCTAAAATTGATTCCTATTATTAGCAATAATAGTACACATGAAATCAAACATAGATAGGAAGTCTAAGGAAATAAGGATGTATTAAATTCACACACCTCAAAAAAAGGTTACTCCTTTTATGAAAAATATTACACACCCTTAATCAGGAGATTATGGCTCAGGCAAGTGAATTATCTAAGGTATTTTTTGCATGCACAAAGAATTACACCAAAGAAATCATAAATACACATTCATAAATATGATTTAGTTAATTTGACTAGCTTAATTAATACATTCACTAATATTTAAAAAACTATTGCATATCTAGGATCATTATATCAACTAATAAATCAAGAATCTACTCATAGTTATAACACACTAAAGATTATTGAATCATACAACCATGGAAATAAAAACTAATTTCATGAAATTAGAAATAAAATACTTAGGACACTTTGTTGATGATAAAAATTGTTCACTAATCTATACTCTAAAATATTCTAATGATAAAAAATTGAGTGGTGTTACAATTGTATATGTATATACTTGGGAAAGGGGTCGCCTCATCCTCCAAGTTCATGTAAGTAGTTATAAGTGCCAGTTAGAACATGTAGTTCTAACTACAGTCTAAAAACCATGTGAATAGAGAACTAGAAGTTAAAAATAAATAAATTGACTTTTCAAAATTATGTAATGTGTGTATGTACACAAAATACAAAGTTAATTCTTTATAATTAGCCACTACAAAATCTAAGTACATTGGCATTACAAAATTTTACATGTGTAATATTCTAGCCTATCAAGGCTTACTAGTTTAAAGTGTTGCATACACCTTGGCTGGTGTATAAGTTGACATGGTAATTGAAGATGTAGTTATACTACTAAAATCTTGCCTCTTATTTACTTAATTATATTTATAGACCTTATGTACCACTCCATGATACTTTCATATGATATCTAAATTTAGTAGTGATGGTTGATGAATTCTCTTTATCTATCCAAGGAGCTTCACATGTTCATCCTTAGTTATTTGAAATTTATTCTTGAATATCTAAACTTTAGTGACCTTCTTCTAATCTCTGCTTAATTCTAACTCAATTTACTCCATTGGTAAACCTTAAAAGCTCTATTTGAACTCATCGGTTGCTTCCTAAATAAGCTTATTAAAATTGACCCTACTAATCAGCTTACCAGTGGAGTCCTTAACCTTATATTAACTTTAATTCATGTAAAATCTAAATAACTTGATCCTCATGTGCCTAATATCTAGGGACTAAAGCCCTAATGTTTTATAACCAATCCTTCACCTCTCCTCACTGAATGACTACTAGATTTAAGACATTCAATGCCTCTAGCATAGCCATTAGGTTGAGATGACTATATAACAAGTTACATGTATAGATAACTAATATCTTTAGTTTTACACTATCATCTAACAAAAATTTGAATAATTGATTGGTCTAGCTCAGATAAGGGGCCATCTCAACCCTCATAAACTCCATTGCTTCTAAGGAGTTATAACATCTTAAAGCTACATCCTAGACTTTAGATTCAATGCCCACAATAATGTGTACCATCTTAGTATTTTATTTGAGTTGATCCATTTCCTTGTCTAATAATTGCACTTATACCTCTAGCTCCTATCGAGCTAGTTTTGTGCCCTTATGGATCACAACTATATCATCCTTGTGTGATTTAGCTAGGTCTGCTATATTTTCCTCATACAAAGATTGCTTTGACTATCTATTATACCTTTTGGTCAGGGAGAAAACCTCTTTTCTCTCTTTAAAGATGATCTAGGTGCCCTTTTCATCTTCTAGTTTTCTCTTCTTCACCCTTTAGGTACCACCAGCTAGAGGATCAAACAAGGTAGAAATAGATGGGAGCTCAGTGATCTTGAAGTTTGGCAATTGGGATGCCTTACTTCTTAGATCCACTACACATGAATTAATATCTAGTTGTGATGCATCAAAGGTTATGACAACAACCTCTTATTAAGCCTCTTCTTGATCTTTCTATTGTTTCTTATGGGATTTTTTGAAAACATCTAGAAGGGAAGGACATATGATTTTAGACCAATCCACTCCTCCAAACTAAGGAAGTAGATGGACCATGACTATTTAGGGCTTGGCCTTCTTTTTGCTACTAGTGCTTGTCACTATCGTCTTTGTGTAAATGGTTGATGGTAGTGGAATTCTTATTTGAATGGATTAGAACTAGAGATATGAGGTGTCTAGTGTAGTTTGTACCTTCTTAGATAATTTATTTTTCTTAAGGTCTCTAACTATGGAGGTGATATTAGGAACATAAGGTATTTCCATGATGAATGGGATAGAAGTGGAGATGGAGGGAGTAATGGTAGTAGTGGAAGTAGATGGGATAGATGTGGGAACTTCCATAGAGGTAGATTACTTAAAAAAGCTTATAGAATACAAAGGTAAACTGACAAAAGATTAGGTACCTAAAAGAACAAGCTATACTAGCTCTACCTATAGGCTCATAGCCTTAGCTATTTCCATCTCAGCTTCCTCATTTGAATCATCTTCAATATCTTTGATGATTACTATGTCTACCCTAAATAGCTCTAAATGTGGATTTTGAATAGGTAAACTATGTGACGTCTCCATTATAGGACTACCCATGGGAGTCCTAGGCTTTCTCTTGTAAACTAAAGGGGTCCTTGCTTGAGTAGGATAGTCCTATGGTGATAATGCTACTGATCTTGGAGTCATTATCCCAATGGATGTAACAATATGAATCTGGGGCATAGTAGTGGACATTTGACTAGAACTTGTAGTAGGCACTTGTGTTCTCTCTTCTTCATTAGAGTTAAGGATGATAGGGTATCCTACTTGTCCTCCCCTAGCTAGACTGAGCTTGATTATCCCAAGATCCTTATTTACTAATTTTAAATTTAAATTTAGAGGAATTTCTAGGGAGGAGGAGGCAACTTGGTCCTTCGATTTCTCCTCATACTATCCTCTCTAAAAATCTGAATGTTATTGCCCTTTAAAGAGCACCTTTTTGCTATCTAACTCCCTGGTAGAGACTAAAGGATCATCTTGGATTATTCTCAAATGATCTTCCTATAGTCTAGTGATTTATGTTCATTCTAATACTTCCTAATCTAACTTGGCATTCAAAAATATGAAATCATAGAAATAGGGCTCATGACTATATGGGATTTTGAATCCATGGATATGCTTCTAGATTAACTTGGGAAAATCCCAATCTCTATGTAGAAATGTAAGGAAAGGATAACTCCCATACTTACCACCTACTTCCCTAAGATTCTTTCTCATTGTATTTTCATCCTTCCAATAGTTATGAGATGTCCAAAATATAAGGATTTATCATGCCTTGACAAATCTTCCTCAATGCTCTTCTATAATTGGAAGGTAATCTCCTATTTATCTAACTTATCTAGAATAAACCTTGATAGACACATGGGACCAACCATGTTCCCCATACCATGATGACTATAAAATTTAGGTAGAGGAATTAATCCCCTTTCCTATCCAAGTTCTTCAAAATATTATGCCCAATTTGAGGTATGGGTGAGCCATGAATGGCTTGCTAAACCTGAGGATAGACATCCTCAAAGATATTCACCATGTTTTTGGTATATCAACAATGTGCATGAACTAGTAGTGGTCATAGATTATATTATTCTCATAGTCTATGGATGGATCCCATAATGCACCAAGGTCCCTATAACATGTTCCCATGACTATGTCTAATAGATATGATATCATGAAGAAATATCTAGTGGGTGTGGGATGCCTATATTTGTGGATGATCTATTCCCTCAATTGTAGGCTATTATCTCACCTAAGGCATATACAACATCATTTGTCAGCATCATATATAACAATAGTACCCAATCTAAATTGACAAAATGAATTTTGGCCATACTAGATAATCTATTGTAAATATCCATACCAATGTGAATACCCATCCTAAATCTTTCAATTAAAATCACTTCCTTTAGTTTCTTCCACTTTTATTAATGATTTGTTTTGGGAGGAGCCACGAATACAACACCTTCTCCATTGAGATATCTTTATTGAATTTCACCATTGTGTGTTTGTTGAAGTATACATCATGGATACTCAAAGATAAGTATTTCTAAAATTTTGGCCCTGAAATGCACGTGACTAGCGTATTATTATTAGAGTGATGTAGGAAAGCATCTTAAGATATCTTACTAGAGAATAATAATTCTGTCAAGAGGTTAATGCAAGGCATCACTTCTAGCTTTACTATAGTAAAATTTAGTCTTTGGCATTTTAATACCAACAATTCCTTCACAAAAAATTTTCTACTAATTTCATATCATCTTCCAATGAAAACACATCCACTAAATCAATGACATCCCATAGTCCTAAATAATTATAGTATTTGTCTCTAAATACCATGGCATTGAAGACTGTATCATTAAATTCTATGGACTCCTTAACTGAATGTGGGGAGGGTGTATTAGTACCTCAAAGTGTTCTAGATGTAGATGTCATTATTGCATTCTTTGTGCTTCTCTTATGTGATGTGTATGCTGGTGTAAATAACTCGGATCTAGCTCAGTTGTTGTTTCACTTTTAGTACACTCTTGAAGTGGAAACTAGGTCTCTTCATCATTGTAAGATATAAAAGGACTTTGAATACAAGTTGGTTTGAATGTAATTATGGATTTCAATCATTTCATATCACCTATATAGAATCCTACATTAAATATAAGTTCATGCAACATAAATGTGCAACATTCACTTGGATTTTATTTCATATATAATTCAAAATTGTTAGCTTAGGTTGGTGGGGTCTTTGAAGTATTTATAGGAAATATTTTTACTTTAATTTGGCTAAGTATGGTGAGACTACTAGTATTTTTAGTAATAACACACTTAGGGTGTATGTCATAAAAATGTTCTTGGGTCAACATCCAAAAACTAATTATTTTAGGGGATTTGTTTTAGACAAAATGTCTATAACAATTTCCATAAATAATTTATCTAGGTGAAAGTCTCAAAGCAATTATCCTGAAGCGCTATTTTGAAGGTCTAGAGGGCACTTTCAATTTTCCTCAAGGGTAATTTTGATCTGAAGGGTCCACTTCATAGGGAATTTTTTACATGACAAAATTATTTAAGGGTCTACTTCATGAAGTCCAAGGGCAATTTTGATCTTCCCAAAGGGTTCTTTCATATGGTTAGGGGTCATTTCAAAAGTCTCGAAGGGTACGTTTCTTAAAACCTGAAGGTTATGTGGCTTGGGTCCAAAGGGTTTACATTCTCTTGGAAAAAATGTTTGAAGTAATTAGCTAAAGGATAAAATTCCTAGGATAAAATTCCCAAAGGGTAATTCTAAGAAGGAAAAAAGTCATATGGTTACTTTTGAAATAGCTAAAAGGTCCTTTTAAAAATATCTGAAGGGTAAATGGCCACTTTGAAAAGGGTCAAAGGCTTGGGACAAAAATATTAAAGGTAATGCTCATGTCAAAAATGGGTCCAAAATGCAAAGGCTGAATGGAACTTTTTATGGGGAAAAGGGGTCAAAATAAATATCCTGAAGGGTAAGTCCCATTGGGTAGGGGGTTTGGGAAAAAAAAATTAAGTTTCATTTACAAAACCCAAAGGGTATATGCCCTAAAAGAGTTGATCAAAAAAATGGTAAAGGGTTCAATTTTTGAAAAGCCAAAGGGTTAGTTTAAAGTACAAAGGACACTCTCAAAAAGGCTAAAGGGCTAGTTTAAAAGGTCCTGAAGGGTACGTGGAAAGGATTCAAAGAGTCTACTTCATGGGAAAAAAATTGCTTGAAGGGTTGCTTCATGGAGGCTAAAGGGCACTCTTTCTCTTCTTGAAGGGTACTTTCATTAGCTAAGGGTCATTTCAAAAGTCCCAAAGGGTGGGTTTGATAGGGTCGAAGGGATAATCCATCAAGGAATTTATTTTGGTAAAAATGTCTTCAATCTAAAATTATATAAGGTAAAGAGTCTATAGGTCAAATTCTATCAGGAGAATTAGTTTAGATAAAATGTCCACAACAATTCCCCTAACAAAATAAGTCTTTTAGAACAATAAGCCCAAAATAAAATAGGCCCAAGAACACCTAAAACATAACATCTAAAAATATAATTGGCACAAGGGCTTAAAGAACTATCTTGAAAAATATAAACCTAAAGAATAATCTTTGTAATACAAAAGTTAGTCTCCTAAAATATAATATTCTATTATCATCTTTCCAAAAGTGAAACATATTAGATTTTTTAGATTTTGCATAAAAATATGAAAGAAGGGGCTAAATATTAAGATTAGAATCCAAAAAAAGTGGGTCCCCATTTCTTTAAAAATAAAATGGGGATGTTGGGTACAACATAATGTTAATATATTTTTATAATATTTGGATCATTTATAGGATATCCCATATGAATTAAATTAATAACCCATATAAGCTAGGTTATCCAACTTGTATCAACTCAGTCAACCAAATCTAGAGAAATATGTTAAGTTAATTTTTAGTAAAAAGGCAATCCAACCTATAGTAAATTATTATCCATCCCTTATTGATTAGATGGCCAACCTATAATAATGGTTATAATAGTCATTCTAACTTGTATTAGTGAATCTAACTTGTAGCACCTAATTTTAATGCCATTTTGTGATTATGATGGCTAGTTGATGGTTTGAATCAGATTTTATCCATGATTTAAGTCACATGACAATTGCTATAATCTATGAAAAGGAAAAGTCAATATTAGAATGCCTTATCTTCATTTATTATCCACTGGACCATGCCTCTAATTATGTTTCAATGATGAGATAAATGTTTTTCTCCTACATCCTTTTTTATATTTTTATTTGATTGTTGATTGTAAATATGTCACAACAAATGTACATGCTATTTTCCATTAATTATGATAACATCCATAAATAAATTAATATTTCATAATATAAATGGAAGATATAAATAATAACATTTTCTATCTATTTAAAAAGTAGGCAACAAGGCATATGTTATAAATTATAAAGTAACAAGTAATCAATTATAAGATTGAAGATTGAATTTTATTTTATAACTCTTTAATTTAGCTATATAAATATGATCATTTCTATAGGTTTTTTACTTTAAGAATAATTCATTTTAAGTAATAAATTTTAATTCAAGGAATGGATTGTATAAAAAATCTAATTCGGTAAAGTCCCACTTGAGATTAAGTATGGTAAATATCTCATCCATTAGTCTAGATTTAGTTATGCATTATGTGCATGTATTCTTCATTATCTCATTATACCATGTGATCTTTTCTTCTATATATGATTATTTGCATTAAAAAAAATTATTTATACAAGTTCAATTTCATACAATGTGAGGAATCCTTCAAGTTATCATTATATTTACTTTCTTGTTGTTTAGTTTCCTATTGATTACTTTCCATACAAGTGTGTTACTTTATTTTACACAAGTATATTTCCCTATACAAAATGTTTAACACCTCAACCCTTTTAAGAGAATAGTGTTTCATATACAATTATAAAACCTTTCCAAATACATGCCCTAGGTTGATGATTAGTGAAATTAGTAGTATAAATAAATAAAATGGCTTCCCCCAGAGTGACTCTATCCAATTTTAGGTGAGCTTTGTTGCCTCAGTTTTAAGTGATGGTTTGATTATGCATGTAAATTGTGATGGAATGGTGAAGTATAAAAAATGAAATCAAACAATTTACCCCCACTATAAATGTGAATTACTACCTTGTATCTCAAAATAAATGCAATTGGTGGAAGGGGATGAGGAGGAAACAATCTATATGATTATTAATTTATATACTTGTGTAAGATAAATGGAACCCATAACATATATATACAATCAATATGTAGGAATTATTAGGTAAAATTTCTCAAATTATGTGCATTATAATCAGTATAGGATAGGTTTTACATATATCTAGATCAGGATAAACAATTAATATGTCAATGAATTCACTATAACTTAAGGGATAAAATAATTATCATTATAATACTTATGTATAGATGTATGTAAAAGTAGAATAATAGATAAAACAAGTAATAAATAAATAATTAAGAAATTATGTACAATGGATTTTATTCTGGTACACTAAAATAATCCCTATGTATGCTCTACATTGTGTGCTACAATTATCTCTTGCCATGTATCATATGTAACCAAAGCATTTGTGTTTAAATATGCAAATAAATCATGTGTTGTATAATATCCATTATCACTATCATTCTCAAATTATCTCCATGCAATTTATTTTTCCAACACCATGGATATTTTCTTGTATGGTCACAAAAAAATTCATTTATTGTAAAAATACACTCAAGTCTCAAATAATATTAGTATGGTAAATAGTGTTATAACCAATGAGTCATGAATATTATGTCGTAGTAAAAAATATTGATTTGTATGATGTCCCTTTCATATATAATAATAATAATAATAAAAATATGATATTATTGGTATGTCCATTATCCATATTCTTACTCATATTAACCTATTTTTGTGGAGAAAGATATATCCAATTGTACTCAATAAATTGTGGGAGTAGCTAGTGCAGAAATTCAATCATTAGAAAAAATTGTCTCCATTAGGAAATTATCTTAGTTTCCATGGTCACATCCAATAATATTATTCCAAATATATTTTTATGTGTATATTCGAGCCCTCTTTTGATATAATGTGACTTTCAAATGATATCCCTATTAATTATCAAAGCTTGTATGCATGTTATGTTGTACATGTTTATTCTAAAATCATTATCTAATAATACTCACTTGAATTTTTCCATTAATGTTTTTTCTTGAATATAGAAGATATTGTTTAATTTCTAGTTAAATATACCTCCCTTAGAAGAATCATATTTTGTATATCATCAAACTATATATGACCATGTCATGTTGTATCAATATGTAAATTTTACTTTTGAATTTAATTATTATCTTTTGAATCATCTATGTATCTAAGGTCTCTTTGACATTTATTAATACATATAAATACACTCATTCAATTATTGTGAAATTTTTAAAAGTCCTTGTCCATTGTATAATAAAAAATATAAGTATGTTAGTTAAAACCATATTTTTTCAAATGAATAAGAATTGGAGGAATTTTATCTTTAAAAAAAGAAACATGCCTTTTTTCAAAATAGGATATATATTATTTAGAGAAAATTCAATCAGATTAATCACTAGGAAACATATTTTATCTAATTTCAACACCTTGGCTTTAAAATAGAATACTATGAATGAGGGATAAATTATTAGTCATGGATAATGATGATATCCATGGAATATCTATAGATCATAATGTATATTAGTAACCTTATAAATATGATTATGTGTATTTTCAAAATTAGTTGAATTAACACATTTAATTATACCAAACAAGAAAAGGGTAATAAAAAATACCCTATTCCTAATATTATAAATACAAAAATATCAAACATATATTAGTAATACAAAAATATGAAACCCTTCTGAGGAATGAAAACCTAAAAGAAGATATAGGGTTTTGTTATGCTCATAATATAAAAAGGTTCACCAATATTTTTTACCTTTTTTTAATTAGTTTTTTTGAAGAATATAAAACCAAGGAACTAATTCAAATTATATTATAAATTATAATAAAATTTATTATGAATGCAAAAGGAAGAATATGATTTTATAAATTGTATTCTATGTTTATGGAAAGCACTAAGAGGATTACAATACTTAGCATTTTATTATATTGTAAAGGTTTAGGCCAAATTCATGTCTTATAAAGGGTGGGAGAATGTATTTTGAGTCACTTATATTAGGATATAATTCTTTGGATCTACACGGATAGAGTCATCATATTAAAGACACTAAAAATTAATGTTATGTTCTATTACCTAATGGTTTAATATAAGTGATTTTTATTTCTCTATTTTTGCATAAGGTGTTGTGCCTACATATAATCCATATTTATGTGTTATCTTTAATGTTTTTACTTGTAAAACAAAACCTAATTTCATCATTGAAATCATGAACCCTCTTTTTTATCTAGAGTTTGGTCTTCTATTCATATCAAGTATGGGTTTGTTTTTATTTGTTGCTCTAATTGAATAAGGTCATTGAAAATTTGTAGTCCTAATGTTGTATTGGCTTCATTCCTTGAATTAAGTATGAATTTAAAATATCTATTGTATCTAACTATAGTAAAGGATTTTTCATAAAGGAATTCATTAATACAAATAACTAAATTGACATGAACCTATTAAGTCTTGGCCTACCTTAAGACATTCTAAAAGATACTAAATTTTCCACTTATAGGTCCACTTCACCTTAGATTTTTGTATACTATTCAACTATTTTTCATAGTTTATACATCCATTCCTTAATAACTTGAGTCTATTATTTACTCCTTTTGGCATTCATGAGATATGTTATTTAATGTTATTTTATTTAATTTATTTAGGCTTAGTTGTTTTTATGGGTGGTTAGACTAAACTGGCTATATTTTGAGCAAATTGGGACTATTTTATTCTACTTAATTTATCTTCCCTTGCTCTATTTATATTTATTATTGAATTAAAATAGCTTAGAATTTTTATTTTTTTATTCAAAGACATTATCATTTTATTCATTTTGAACTAAAATTTGGCTTTCAAACTGGTAAAGCAATGGTTTTATTTTTGTTTATTTCTTATGCCTTTTGCCTTTCTATTAGTCTTATATTTAGACATTTTTGCTTAAGGTTTGAATTATAAATCTAATGGGTACTTGTTTAAATTTATTTTTGAATGCTCAATTCCTTCTTTTGATCCCCCAGGAAAGTAAGGAGTTGACACTTATCACTCACTCACTTCCCTAGGCCTCTTTGGACTTATTCATTTTGTTTAAAGCTTTTTGAGTACTCAAGATGAGGATGCATGGTATCATCCCAATTCATCACTTCCCTGGGGCACTTTAATTTCCTTAATATATGTTATATCCTCTAGATACATAGGATCACACCACATGGCATAATCTTATTTATCCAAGTATTAGGATAGACCATATACAGTTAAATCACTTTAGACCTCCTAGATTCCCTAGATCATTCCAAGTGGCACAATCCTATTTATCCAAAATCCTAAGGATGATTTATATATTTTTAAATCTTAGGCAATTTACCAAATAATCAAGATCTTAACAAGTGTTAAGACTGTAAATGTCAATAACCCAAGTAGACACCTAATTAGACCTTGAGTGAGTGAATAGATGTCACATAGTATGGCCCTACCATTTGGATAACACCTAGATGTTGATGTCAATATTTGATGAGACTAATTTGATGGCCATCTAGTTCATCTAAACTCTTAGGCTAAAAATGGAATAAAAACTTTATTTATCTAATGGTTTTCTAGGATTTTCCTTTGTGTATTTGCCTAAGTAATTTAACCCATTTATTCTTATTTAAGCTATTTGATCAATTTTTTATATGATTTCATCTTTCTTAAATGGTCATTTTATCTTCAATTAATCTAAATTAGATATATGTTTTATAGGCAATGTTGTTTTTATTCTCTTATCCTAATCCATTTTTGCTTCATTTGGACTCAAATGACAATGTTTATAATGTTAGATCTTTAGATTTAGTTAGTTTTCATTAATCAAGACTACTTAAATATTTTTGATCTAGAAATGTATGTAGATTCATCCTCTTGTTTTGGTCCATTTTTTATTTTATTTTACTTAAATCAATTAATTTTTCCTATGGCCCTATCTTCAAACTTATTCCACTTTCTTTCTATTGGACTAAACTAATTGTATGATATGATTTTATCTTAGAATTGGTCATTATTATTTAATTAAATAACTATATTTTGGTTCATGGCTTATTCCTCAATTATTTTTTTGAATATAATAAACTATAACAAATACTCTTTATTCAAATTCTAATGGTTATTTTATTTTTTTGTAGGCCCAGATTTGATGAGGACCCATCATCTATCAAGATCCTAGGGGTGTACTTCATAATGCCTTAGGAAAATAATAATATTAGGTATCCTATAAATTCCTTGGATCACGAAATTTGGTGTAATCCCATTCCCAAATTCCCCAAGATGATGAGTACATAATGGAAAAACTAGAAACCTTTCAATTGAACATGGTGATGTCATGTTGCATCATCCCTCTTCTTTCTGCCTCAAGAACAAATGGGTGTAGTATGACTGAGAAAAATACAAGTGAGTTCAAGATATCATTACATGTGGCATAATATTTGGACTCTAAGGGAAAAAATACATGGAATAATAGTTGAGGACCTACAGAGCTTAGAGTTAACAGGATCTTACCACTTATCAAGATCACCTTACATTAAAGATGAAAAAACTCAAAGCCCCTAAATAAGTTAAAAATTAATGAGAAGTGGGCTCATAGGGTAGCCTTCCCAAATTTTATACATGGAATTATATGAACCAATTTATAACATGAATTTGATGCCCATTTCACCCATCTAGATCATAAAGATCTAGAAATTGGACTGTGAATCCAATCAAATTTGATTAATTACTAACCATATTATCTTATAGTCTACAATATCATGCAAATGGGTCCCAAATCAAATCAAATACTAGTTTAAGTTAGATAGTGTTGTGCATATTAGTATTAGGTAGGAATAGTTCACAAGAAGATAAATAATGCCTTAATTTGGTATTGGTACTTTGGCACAAACATGGTCCAAGGGCTATCCCAAGTTCATAGTTTGGAGAAAATTAGCCCCAACATTTAATATAATAATAATAAATTAAAGTAATAGCATTCAACTTAAACCTATGAAATTGGAATAATGCATTATTCTAATGTTTCCTTGTTACCAATATTTAATATGATGGTAATCCATCAAGAGATGCATTCAAAGGAAATGTTGTTAGCATGAAGATAAGAACACATTGAATGGGTGCCTTATTTGGTGCCTATTATTTAATATTTTTAATCACTTTGTGGGTGGACTAGAATGGATTTAAATTCTATATAATGATATCCATGAGACTAAATTAAGGGCTAGTTGATTAGAATTAGAATATAGTAGAAGACAACCAAACATCCTTGCATTTTCTTGCTTTCCTAGGTTAGATTTTCTTGTAGTTAATGTTCTAGTAAATAATTTTATGTAATTACCATAATTAAGGTGGATCCAAACACTATTAATCAATCACATATATAATAAATTGAAATTAAATGAAGACTGATGTTTAATATCTACACAAGTACATGGTGGTTTTTTCCATATTTATTCATAGTTGAATATTTTATACCTTTACACCATGTTTGTCCATGGTTGTGTGATAACCAGCATATTGGTTTCATGGGTTTCATCTAAGTAAAATTAATTATAATTATTCTAGATACAAAATATGGTTGCATACTTCTCTTTTCCCTTCTCTTTTGTTCTTCTTTATAAACAATTTAGAGTAGTTAGAATAGATCTAACAGTTGTTTTTTGTGTTTTCATGTACATCTTCATTGAAAACCCTATTTTTTATTATTGTTTAATCCATGTATGGTATTAAAAGTCATTAAATATGTTGTATTTCCATGACCAATCCACATCTTGCGATTTACTATGAAAAAGAACAATAAGACTAATGTTGTCCATCATTTATCTAAACATATTCCAAATATGCCCTTTGAAATGGAAAAAAATCACATCAAAATATGGGTTGCCTTCCAAGCCAAGACATAGAAATAAATACCTTGGGGAGATTTATATCACCCAAGTATTTCTACCCTGCCTAATTTTGTGTGTCAAACAACCCATCATTATCCATCTATAAGCATAGTTCCATAAACATGTATCCTTGTATTTAAAACCCAAGATCCACTTTAGGCACTATGTTTTGGTTTTTATAATTTGAAAAAGGTGGTTTTAGGTAACCCAAACCACTTCCTAATGAATGTTTGAGTGTTGTCTACATATCCAATTCTATAAAGAGGGAAGTCAAACCATATGTAGTTCTCCCTATTAGGTTTATGTGTGTAATATTTATCCTTTAATGAAACTTTTTGTATATGATAAATCTAGATTTTATATGATAAAATAGTATTTCACACATGATAAATATCACTCAAACCTCATCCCTTTAATTCATGGTGTTGAGTTGTGGAGCTAAAAGCTTCACCAATGAGCTACACAATAACTGGCATCAGTGGAATTAGTCAGAACCAACCGACATCGATTAGGGGTCGACTGGCATCAGTCAGCATCGGTCATAACCAACTGACATTAGTTAGGGTCAGCCAGCATCGGTCATCTTCAGACTGACATTATACTTTTGTGCATTTCCAAAATTAGATAGCATTTCTAATTTTAGGAGAACAGCTAGTTTGCATGTAAAGACTAAAATTAGTCTTGAGTCTATTTTTCTAATTATTGTTTGCTTCCCAATTCTATTTAAGACACCCATGGGGTAGTATTATAATTAAGGGTATGCAAGACCAATTAGATCTACAAGGTAACAAGATCAAGAAGATCTGAAACACAAGAGGTGAGCAAGATCAATTAGATCTGCAAGGTGTAAGATTAGAATGATCTGCAAGGTGCAAGATTAAGAAGATCTGTTGGAGAACAATTCAGTAATTGAATTGGTTGTAATTGATTGAGAGAGAGAACTCTTGAAGGAGAATTATTATACATCTAATAGGTGTGAGGAGAGAGAGGTTTATCCATTGTATTTCCTTCTAGAAGAGTTTAATATAAATTGTGTTGTTTCTTGTATCTCCTATTCTTTGTTGTTTCTGATTTCTAGTTACTTATTACTTCTGGTATCAATTTTGTGTTTAGTTGCTTATACAAAAGTAATCAATTATGATCTAAGATCTTGACAAGTGGCATCAGAGCTATGTGTATACACTAATAATTGGTATCAGAGCATAGGTTTCAGAGCGTGTTAGTGTTTGTTGATTATAGAATTCACTCACAGGGGTTTCTGATTGAGTGGGAGTAAAGCAATGGCAGAAGAAAGTAAACTAAGAATGGAGAAATTCAATGGCAAGAATTATCAATTATGGAGGATGTAGATTGAAGATTATTTGTATCAAAAAGATCTATACTTACCATTGGGTGGGGTTTCAAGTAAGCCCATGGATATGAAAGATGAAGAATGGAATGTTCTTCATAGAAAAGCTCTTAGATCTATAAGGTTGAGCCTGGCATCTTCTGTGGTTTCCAAATTATCATAGGCAAAGACAACGGTAGAGTTAATGGATACTTTGGAAAATTTATATGAAAACCCCTCAACTTCGAATAAGGTATATCTTATGAATCAATTATTTAATTTGCAAATCCAAGAAGGTGGATCTGTATATAGTCATCTTAATGATTTCCATATAATTTTAAATCAGTTAAATTTAGTCAAAATAGCTTTTGATGATGGAATTAAGGCTCTCTTAATCTTATGCTCTTTACCTAAAAGTTGGCATAGTTTGGTAATGGCAGTTAGGAATACTACATCTGCTTCAAATATCTTGAAAGTTGATGATGTTGTTAGTGTAATCTTGAATGAAGAAATTCATAGGAAAAGCATAGGGGAAACATCAAGTAATGCTTTAAGTGTTGAAAGCAAGGGATGACAAAGAGAGAAGGGCAAGCAAGGGAAATCAAGGTTAAAGATGGGAAGTAGATCCAAATCCAAAAATGGAAGGATAACCTGCTGGAATTGTGGAAAGAAAGGGCATGCAAAGAAATATTGTTGGTTGAAAGAAAATCAACATGAAGGAAATAAAGAAGCAAATGATGTAGGTATTATTGCATAGGATGCTCTTATATTTTCCTTGGATAAAGTAGAATCTTGTGTTTTAGATTTTGGTACCTCTTTCCATGCAACCCCAAATAGAGAATTTTTTAATGATTATGTCCATGGAGACTTTGGAAAAGTTTATTTAGGGGATGATGAGCCTTGTCAAATTGTTGGCAAAGGAAAAGTGCAGCTGAAATTGTAGAATGGCAACACATGGGTGTTGAAGGATGTCATGCATGTACCCATCCTGAAGAGGAAACTAATTTTTGTAGGAAAGTTGGGTGATGAGGGTTGCACAGTAACTCTCACAGCTAAATCTTGGAAAGTTTCCAAGGGTGCACTTGTATTAGCAAGAGGTAACAGAGTAGGTACACTTTATCTATCTACTTGTATTACTAATTATTCTCCTTCTATTTTATCTACTTTAGATTTAGATGTAAAGTTGTAGCACTGTAGGCTTGGTCACATGAGTGAGAAGGGAATGGATGTTCTTAAGTCAAAAGATAAGCTTTCAGATTTGAAAAGCATAGATCTAGATTTCTATGAGCATTATATTTTTTGGAAACAGAAGAAAGTGAGGTTTCTCAAAACTAGGTCAACAAAGAAGAAGCACAAGTTGGAGCTTGTTCACACAGACATGTGGGGACTAGCTCAGGTAGTTTCTATTGGAGGATCATAGTATTATGTTTCTTTCATTGATGATGCTACAAAAAAGGTATGGGTTTATTGCATAAAGAGGAAATATAATGTTTTTGACACTTTTAAGAAATGGAAAGCCTTGGTTTTCAATAAGAAGGTGATGTACAATGATCAGCTCAAGAGGCTAAATAATTCTAAGTAGGGAAATCTTGATTTAGATGAGGTTATGATCCCAAATGAGCTCATGGGTAAAAATCATCACTCACAAGAAAACACAGAGACTGACGTCAATCAAGCAAAGACCAACATCAGTCATGTGGGAACTGATGTTGATCAGGTTGAAATTGATGTCAGTTAGATGGAATCGACATCGGTCAGGTGCAGATTGATGTCGATCAGAGATGACCAGGATTGGTCACTGTCAAAAAGAAATTTGGGTAGACAGCAAGCTATAAATGAGTCTCAAATGCCCATAAGGAGGTCTGAAAGGGTAAGTAAACCTCCAATTCATTATTCCCCTTCTTTATACTACTTGTTTCTCATTGATGGTGGAGAACCAAAAAATTTTGATGAGGTAATGTAGGTAGAATCCAAGAAACAGTGGGAGCATGGCATGAATGAGGAAATTGATTCCTTGAAAGAGAACCATATGTGGGATTTGGTTGTGTTGCTAGTTGGAAAGAAAGTACTAAAAAACAAATGGGTTTCTAGGTTAAAGGAAGGAGAAAATGGACAAATGAGACATAAGGCTAGTGCAATGGTATGTACTAGACTAGATAATGCCCAAGCAATGGGAGTTGTCAGCAAGTTTATGGCCAATCCAAGAAAGGAACACTGGAAAGCAATTCAGTGGATTCTCATATATCTGAGAGGGACCAGCAGTAGGCATTTATGTTATGGAGGGTCAAACACTTCTCTACATGGGTATGTAGATTCAGATATGGTAGGTGACTTGGATGGTAGGAGAAGTACCATATGATATGTGTTCACTGTTGGTGGAATGGTGGTTAGCTGGATTTCAAAGTTGTAGAAGGTTGGTGCCTTGTCTACTATAGAGGCAGAATACATTACAATCATAGAGGCTAGCAAGGAAATGATTTGGATGACTTGGTTCATGGAAGAGTTGGGAAAGGAGCAAGAGAGTTGTAGATTATATAGTGATAGTCAAAGTGCAATTCATTTGGCAAATAATTCAACCTTTCATTCAAGAACCAAACATATACAACTTAGGTACCACTTCATTCAATAGGTATTGTAGGATGGATAGTTGAATTTGGAAAAGATTCATATGGATAAGAACCATGCTGATATGTTAACAAAGCTGGTAATAAAGGAGAAGTTGAATCTTCATTCAAATTTTGTTGTTCTTTAAGATTGAACTTGAAGATGGAGAAATAAGCCAGAGAAATAAGCTAGAGGATGTTACTATATAGGTACAGGTGTAGCTATTTATCTCCAAGTGGGAGATTGTTGAGTTGTGGAGCTAAAAGCTTCACCAATGAGCTACACAATAATTAGCATCAGTGGAATTGGTTAAAACCAACCGACATCAGTTAGGGGTCGATTGGCATCAGTCAGCATCGGTTAGAACCAACTGACATCGATTAGGGTCAGCTGGCATCGATCATCTTCAAACTAAAATTTGACTTCTGTGCATTTCCAGAATTAGATAGTGTTTCTAATTTTAGTGTCAGGGATTGTGGAACACCGAAAGCATACAATTGATTACCAAACTTCAAGCAACTTAATATGTGAAAATAACCAGAATCAACAAGTAACTAGAATTCAAAATAACACAGCATATGAGAGACAATACACAACTTGTATTAACACTTTATACAGAAAAGAATACAATAAAGAAGATGCCACTTCTTCTCCACCACCTTACAGAGGTTTCCCACACCTCAAGTGAACAGTAATTCTTCTCCCCAAAGCTCTCCCTCTCACAGGTCCCAACACCCAACTCAAATACAGAGTTGGTGTTCACCTCCCGTTCTCCACGCACACCACAAGTGCTCCACGCACTCCACAAGCACTCCATGTGCTCCACAAGTACTCAAAGTACTTCAAGTAGATCTCCCATGAATCTGCAACAACCTACAATTCAACAGACCATACTTATGGAAGGAACTCCCTTGCCTTCCTCTTAGCTCTATCCGAGTACACACTTGTACTCCAAGTAGATCCTGCCTAATACTGCTCCCTGTTGTGTTGCTGTCTATATGACCTTGCACACCTGCAAATCAAACAACAGTTCTGCTCACCTGTGAACCTCGAACTTGCACACACATACACCTACAGATCAATGATCTTACTTAACATGTAGATCTCCTATATAGGCCATGCAACTGTGACCAAGATCCTACACTCTTGAAGAACCCAGCCGGCTCTCTAATCCAGTACCAACACACCTGGTACTAAAGCACTAAGAGGAACACACCATTGATCTACATCACACATAGAAGGAGTTTATAATTATGCTCTCTTACTCCCTAGCACACTTTTCCAATACAACCATGAGTCTATTAAATAGATCTCATCCAAACAGTAATTAGACATTTAATTACAATAATTAGATCCCCAGCTCTCAATCTAAAAATAGATCTCTTCATGTAAACACTTGGTTCGTTAGCTAACTGTCCGTAATTAGCTCGCAGTCGAACCACACAGGCGACTGACGTCGGTCCCTGTCTGCCTGGAGGTGACCGACGTCGGCCGATATATGACCGATGTCGGTTGCTTCCCTTTGCTATCCTGCCGACGTCGGCTGATCAGACTGACCCCAGCTTCTCTGCAACTCAGCAACCTTCAGCAACCTCCTCTCCTATTTGCATCAGTGAAGATTTTAGCTCCATAATCCTAATAATCTCCCACTTGGAGATAAACAGTTACACTATACCTGTACCTGTACCCCGTCTAATCTATTTCCTGGTTTGTATCCCTCTTCAAGCTCCCACCTGAAGACAACCCACCACACATCCTGTGGTGTACCACCTGTCATCCGAGTACCCTACCACATCCGAACTTACAGCACCTGTAGTGAAGTCCTAACCCTGCATAGCAACACTTGCTGCCGATCCCTCTCAAAAACCTAAGAACCCACTTCCCTGAATTGGCTCCTAACTCTGACAGCTCCCACTGCATGGGAATACTCAGGTCTATACCAGACCTCATGTGATTTTGGACACTGTACCTGTCCAGCCCTTAGTGTGCTCTGGTTCTGCATCCCGAACCTCGCCAACACCTGATTCACATCAGCTCCCACTAGAGACAAAATCAACCTGTGATCTCCATGCCTCCCATGTCAAAGAATTCTGCTACTCCAAACTCCTCATGACATGACACTAAACTAATCTTACCCTTAGCTCAGCAAAACCCTGTATGTACACCCCTACTAGCTAGCATACTATCCACATACAGCAACAGAATGATGTTGCAATCATCATCCCCTTGGTAAGTCAAACCACAGTAGTTACCCTGACACTGACTAGAGTCATGCTCTATCCTCCACCTGTCAAAACCTGTACCACTGTCCTGTAGCTCCTCAAGACCATATGCCCTGGTCTTCCATCTCACGTATCCGTTCTCTCTATTCTTCTACTAAGGCATCCATTCGTCTCTATGCTTTCATCCAGCTGGCAAACCTACCAAAACTCCCATTTGGTTCTGCATCATAATCTTGCCTAGCTCCCACTTGTTTCCTGGATCCTTCCTGCTCTATAGTCAGCAACAAGTATGAAGAAGAGGAACACGAATTTGAGGGCCTACTTATGCATTCAGTCCTCTATATGGGTGTTTGAGACTCCTTGACAACATGCTGTCCACCCAAAATTCGTTACAGTGACCGACCTCGGTCACCCCACAGTCTGCATCCGACTGACATCGGTTCCATGCATCTGTACCTGACTACCAACCTGCCAGTGCTGGTGTCCCTGCTGCCGACGTCGGTCCTCCTGACCGACATCGGTCTTACATACTACCGACGTCGGTTCCATGACCAATGTCAGTCTTACCCTGCCCGACATCGCCGGCTTCAGTCTGCACATGACTGACATCGGCACCTGTCTGTTCGACGTCGGTTCCTCCTGACTGACGCCAGTACCTGTGTTCGCCTGAGTGATGACTTTTTACCTGCGAGCTCCTTTGGATCAAAACACATGTCCAAACTGCTCTGCTCAGATGTATCCAGCCTCATCCACTGAACTCTATCCACCATCTCCTCCAAGAACACCAAGGCTTTCCAGTTCTTAAGCCTGTCAAATATATCTGTCTTCCACTTAAGAACATGCATCTCCTTCCTACTCATGTGACCAAGCCTACGAAGCCACGTCTCCACAACAGAAGAAGAATCAGTAATATAAACAAGTAGATAAAGTATACCTATTTTCTTACCACCAGCTAATTCAAGTGCTACCACTATGAGAGTTCTTGTGCATCTCTCATCACCCAATCTTTCTGAAGAAATTAGCCATATCTCCAAACCTGGGACCTGCATGACCTTCATCAACACCTGTGTGTTGGCCGCCTGCAATTTCAGCTTCACTTCCCCTTTGCCAATTCTTTGGCAAGGCTTACCAGCTCCTCTACTTGGGACTGCATGGAAAGAGGCAACCGAATCTTTTATCGAAGATTCAACTTTATCCAAGAAACCTACAAACACATCCTATGCAATAACACCTGCAACATCTGTATCTTCAATTTCTTCATGTTGATCTGCTACCAACCAACAATATTCTTTTACCTGCTCTTTCTTTCCATTGGACTGTGAGTAACCGTCTGTGCTTTTCAACTCCTCCATTCTTAGCTTACTTTGATCTGCCGTTGCTCTACTCCCACTCAATCAAAAACCCCTGAGAGTGCCCTGTAACCAAAACACAACCTGCTTCCTGCAACCTTAGCTCTGATACCACTTGTCAGGGATTGCGGAACACCGGAAGCATACAATTGATTACCAAACTTCAAGCAACTTAATATGCAGAAATAACTAGAATCAACAAGTAACTAGAATTCAGAATAACACAGCATATGAGAGACAATACACAACTTGTATTAACACTTTATACAGAAAAGAATACAATAAAGAAGATGCCACTTCTTCTCCACCACCTTACAGAGGTTTCCCACACCTCAAGTGAATAGTAATTCTTCTCCCCAAAGCTCTCCCTCTCACAGGTCCCAACACCCAACTCAAATACAGAGTTGGTGTTCACCTCCCATGCTCCACGCACACCACAAGTGCTCCACGCACTCCACAAGCACTCCACGTGCTCCACAAGTACTCAAAGTACTTCAAGTAGATCTCCCATGAATTTGCAACAACCTGCAATTCAACAGACCATACTTATGGAAGGAACTCCCTTGCTTTCCTCTTAGCTCTATCTGAGTACACACCTGTACTCCAAGTAGATCCTACCTGATACTGCTCCCTGTTGTGTTGCTGTCTATATGACCTTGCACACCTGCAAATCAAACAACGATTCTGCTCACCTGTGAACCTCGACCTTGCACACACATACACCTACAGATCAATGATCTTACTTACCATGTAGATCTCCTATATAGGCCATGCAACTGTGACCAAGATCTTACACTCCTGAAGAACCCAGCTGGCTCTCCAATCCAGTACCAACACACCTGGTACTGAAGCACTAGGAGGAACGCACCATTGCTCTACCTCACACACAGAAGGAGCTTATAATTATGCTCTCTTACTCCCTAGCACACTTTTCCAATACAACCATGAGTCTATTAAATAGATCTCATCCAAACAGTAATTAGACATCTAATTACAATAATTAGATCCGTAGCTCTCAGTCTAAAAATAGATCTCTTCATGCAAACACTTGGTTCGTTAGCTAACTGTCCATAATTAGCTCGCAGTCGAACCACACAGGCGACCGACGTCGGTCTCTATCTGCCTGGAGGTGACCGACGTCGGCCGATATATGACCGACGTCAGTTGCTTCCCTTTGCTATCCTACCGACGTCGGCTGATCAGACTGACCCCAACTTCTCTGCAACTCAGCAACCTTCAGCAACCTCCTCTCTTGTTTGCATCAGTGAAGCTTTTAGCTCCACAATCCTAACAATTAGGAGAATAGCTAGTTTGCATGTAAAGACTAAAATTAGTCTTGAGTCTATTTTTCTAATTATTGTTTGCTTCTCAATTCTATTTAAGAGACCCATGGGGTAGTATTGTAATTAAAGGTGTGCAAGATCAATTAGATTTGTGGGGTAGTAAGATCAAGAAGATCTACAACACAAGAGGTGAGCAAGATCAATTAGATCTACAAGGTGCAAGATTAGGAAGATCTGCAAGGTGTAAGATCAAGATCTACTAGAGAACAATTTAGTAATTAAATTGGTTGTAATTGATTGAGAGAGAGAACTCTTGAAGGAGAATTATTGTACATCTAAGAGGTGTGAGGAGAGAGAGGTTTCTCCATTGTATTTCCTTCTGGAAGAGTTTAATATAGATTGTATTGTTTCTTGTATCTCTTATTCTTTGTTATTTCTGATTTCTAGTTACTTATTACTTCTAGTTTCAATTTTGTGTTTAGTTGCTTATACAAAAGTAATCAATTGTGATCTAAGATCTTGAAAAGTGGCATCAGAGCTATGTGTATACACTAACACATGGCATATTCATAGCTGAAAAGCTTGCATTCACCATCTTATTATGCCTAAATGTTTATCTTATGGTTTGATCCAGTTATTTAGATCACATGTAGCCCATAGAAAGCCTAAAACCTAATATAAATATTACATTGTTAGTTACATACCTTAAATAATTCTCTAGGACATTATCATTTAGACTTGGGCACTAGTATTAATGCTAGTGACCCAGTTCTAGTGCTAGTATTTGCACCTCAAAAATCCTTAAATTTGCAAATTTATCAATATCTAAGGGTCAACCAAACTGTCTTAATTAACCCTCTATGAGATTAATTTCAAAATAAGTTGTAAAATAAAATAAAATTAGCATCCATTATCATCAATTAGGATCAAGTATTCTTCAAGCACACATCTAACACTTATCAATCAAAAATACTTCTCAAACATTCAATATTTCCTTGCTCTTTACTATTTTCAAATCATTTATAGGATCAGTCTTTATATAGGTCTAAAACATTTAAATAATATCCCATGAGTAGTATTTTTTAGGTTGAAAGCTATATCACTACATTCACTTGCATATAACATACTACACCATTGTTCACATATAAGCCCACACATATGGGAGAACTACATGTGTCTAAGGCCTTCTTTAGAGTATTGGTTATGTAGGTAATATTCACTAATAGATGGGTATTTGAGGTTAGCTTAAATTCACTTGAAACCACTAACCCCCACTTTTGCAAGGTGGAATACCCTAATTGGAGGATCTAGTGTTTTGATCAAAATACTACTATCAAGAACTTGTGCACACATCTAAACATAGAATTTGCTCCAAATAGATAATTTTCAAAGTGAAAATTGATCCTAATAGGCATAAGTGAATTTTATAAAAAGTGACATGTACTTTAATATAGATAGAAGGATCAATTTTAAGATTTAAGAGTTTATGTTAATGTCCCTATTTTGATGGTAGCATCTAGACTGATAGAGAGATAATTTATAGAATTGAACAATGGGATCTAAATATTCAAATAGTCCACTTATAAAAATGCACCACTCACTTTTATCTACAAAAAAAGTATTATTTTTCCTTTATATTTTTATTATTAAAATATTGACCTTTTTACATTCTATATTCAAAATATTTCTATATTTAGTATATCTTATCAAAATATCATTAGAATATAAATTCATTTAATTAGCCTACTTTTTAGAGTAGATTGTTTCTTGTTTGATCAGGATACTCTCTTTCCATTTAATACTTATTTCCAAAAAGTGTTAAACACATTTGATTTATTTTTAGATAATTGGAAAATGGTAACTTTGGCTTGGATTTGAGGTGCTTTGGACTTGGCTAGGACCTCTCCTTATGATTAATGGTTGAATTGGAAAGAATAGGGAAGTCCCTTGTAATGTGCAAATGTGTATAGTGGGATTTCTCAAAAAATGATATATAGGAATATAATTATATATATTGGGTATTTATATGGGAATATTTGGGTACTTCCTCCTACCTCCAACATGTGAAACATATGGTCCAACCTATAAGAATGATTTTAATTCAAAAATAAGTTATTTCTTAGTGTAAGAAAAGTCCATCATGTTTGGATGAGTCATAAATTATGGAATAGTCCTAATATAATGGTTATATCAAGAAGGTTAGAATATTTATCTAATGAATTTTAAATTTTTTAATATGATTTTGAACAAACTATATGTAGACTATAGAATTCTTGTAGGTAACTTATATAAAATCATAAAGGTTTGAGTAATGGAAGGCATGTGGATGTGAGGTAAGGGTGAATATGAGCCACATGTATACACAAAATTCATGTAAGTTAAATATAAGTCAAAAATAACATTTCAATTTATATAATAGGGTAAGTGTATGGAGTTGGGGGACAATCCTATTTAAATTTAGTGTAATGCATATGCATTATATATATTATCTATACACATAATTTTCATAGTGTGTACACATTATTTTATAATATGCTTAGTATTAATGAGCCTAAAAACCTATGTGTTATAATGAGTACACATTTTTTTAGTGAGGATAACACATACACATTATATCATGTACATGTTACTTTCACATCGCATAGAAAAAAAATAAAATATCTATTAGAAGGATTTTTGTTTAGTGAACATAACACATACATGTTATAGAACATACAAATTACTTTGACATTAGTGTCAATTATATTTCGCTATTATGTATCACCTTAGTCTTGCACACTTGGAAAACTCATGACCTTGGTTGTTCCTCTTAGATCTATGCATGCCTTATTTTTCCAAGCCTTGCATCTATTATATCTTGTGCCACTTGCCCTATCTCTTAGTCTGCCTAACCTTATATTGATGATAGACATCCCATATTTCATAGAATACCTAAAATGTACTTATGTTACAACTCTATAATTTTTGAGCCTATGTCTACTCTATTTCTCCTTGGACACTAATGTCTAGGTAAAAAAATAGCATAAACATTATTATCATGGTTTGATGTAAGTGTCCAATGACCTAAAGTCATCCAATTTACAAACAAAATTTATCACAATGCTCAGACTAAGTGATTAAATGTAAGTTATCTTCTGATAAGATTGATATAAATAAAAATATTGACCCTCACTCATTCCTCACCTAAAAAACACTATAGAGACCAAGGCACTTATCATAAATCACTCTATCAAGAACTCAATTGATCAAAGCTTCCCTATTTACACACTAGTCATAGGTATAACACATATATAGGTTTGAATTACTAAAATACTAACCATTACATTACATTATTCACACATTACATTATTCACACATAAGCCAACATGTAGGGGATAACTACATGAGTCTTAGGCCCTCTTTTGGAGTGTTGAATATGTAGGAAGTACCCTTTTATAGTAGGGTCATTATGGGTCATCTCAACAACATGTACCTAGTAACCTATTCTTCCCCAAGGTCACATTGAAGATGTAAAACTAGGGATTTTCCATTTCACTAGAATTGATCATCTATGACCTAGACCTGAATGCACTAGAGTGAAGGTGAAGCAAAACCTAGAAGCATCCAAGTGGTTGAATCCTATTTGAGAAAATATTATGTACAAGACACTAGAATCAACATCAGACACTAGAATTGAGTAATTATTCTAGGTTGATGTGATATCTAAAGAACCAAAACCACCAAATCTAGAATCTAATGATTAATCCACAATTGTCTTTTTAGTTAATTTCTATCTTATACCAGATTTAGAACTATATTAGAATTAGAAATAGCTAAGAAATTTCTCTTACGTAATTTATATATCTATAATTTCCATTAATATCCTATATTAGTTTTATAAATTTGACATATGATACATCTAAGTTTAGCACATTAATTGGCTTGTTGTATATCTAATATTCGCCTTTGTGACCTATCATTTATATATCCCAACCCCTATCTACCCAAGTAGGATAATCCCTTTATCCAAATTAAATTTTGACATTTGGTGAACTTGATCCATGTGAATGAAAAAATGATTTCTAGGGTTTTAAACTAGTTAGGGTTTTAGATTACTGTAATTTTTCATTTTATATTGGCATTATTTTTCATGCATCCTAGGCATAACCTTATATTGGTGGGTGTGTCTATTAAACATATTAATATTCCCCTCATCCCTTATAAAATGTCTCAAACCAATGAGTGAACCCATACCTTGGATCATAATGACACCCGTGTTGATAATAAAAAATTTTTTGATAGGGTTATCATAGAAAAAGATTCTTATAATGAAAATCTTATAAAAAATGATAATGACCAAGTGAATCTAATTACAATTTTTCATGAGCATATTTAACAAAAACCTAAATATCTTGAAAAAATATTAAAAATTATACTTGAGGCAAAAAAATTTAAAAATTTAGTGGATTCATTCATCCCCTTGAACACACTACAACTTAAAACATCAAATGGGGGCATGGATTATATGTTTTAATCTTTGTCCTTTGAAACTGATATTGATACATCTATTATAAAATTACATGTTATTTCAACACAAACACTAGTTTGAATGCCTATTACTACTCAAAACATGTTTTCAACCTCTATAATGACTACTCAAATTGCTAATCAAAATCCCACTAGGCCTACAGTTCAATAATTCATGTAAGGTCTAGGATAAGGTTAAAAACATTGAATAAAAAGCTTTAAGTCTTAGAATTCTATAGATTTTCAAGATTTTTTGGATAACCCTATTACACTTGAGATCTCTTTTCACCCTATAAAAATTGGATTTATTACACCTAAGTTCAATTTATATTGTGGAAAGGGTGATCCTAAGCAACATCTTCAAATCTTCTATGCAACATGCCTTGATTATACTTCAAATGATAAAATTTTGACCAAACTATTTATCAGGATCCTCAAAGACTATGCTTTGAGGTGGTTTTATGACTTACCTCTCCAATCCATGAAATCATATAAACTTCTTGAATATTAATTTTTGGCACACTTTTATATTAAAATTATCAAAAAAAAATCTTATGCTCAAATTGCAAAGATCAAACAAGGAACCAATGAAGTAGTCAGTGACTATGTCTTAAGATATAAGACAATGCTAGCCAAAATGACCAATCCTATGGTAGACAAAGAGTTTCAAGACATATTTAAACAAAGTTTTATTTCTCCTTTACATGATTCCATTATTTTTTTTAAAAATCAATATTTTCATGACTTATGCCATGTTTACAAAAACATGAAATGCATCTTATGTCATTGAATAACTTGAAGTATGTATCAATCACACTAGCTACATCTACATATAGTAAAAAATTATAATTAAACCAAGTTATAAGGTACAAACTCATGATCCTAAAAAGGAAACAACCACCATGGTTAACACAATTTCACAATAACCTAATTGGTTTGTCCTATCTAATGCACCAAGGAGATAGTTTACACATGTATTTCAGCCTCTTAATTCGTTGCTCCCATAATTGATATAGTGTCATCTTATATCTCTACCTCCTCCTATAGAGTTTGATATAAATATACCTATACCCAAAGGATATGAGGAAAATTCTTATTACAACTATCACCAAGGCCCTAAGCATTCTAAAAAAAATGTTTTACATAAATAATAAGATATTAGACCTGATCAATGATTAATAGATTAAATTTTATTATCCTTCAAAGGAATCAATTTCACACCCTAGTGATCACCATAAATACAAAATATTTAACTATACTTTTCAAGACCATTCCAAAAAGGAACTAAATTTTCAAATGGAATATAGTGCACATCATCTTCCATATTATTGACACCCACTAGATGAGGTCATTGGTACTTACATGAGACATATACCTCCTATGGTTCATAAAACTACCATTTCATTTGATGATAGTGAAATTAAGAATGATGACTCTAATATTCATTCTCTATTCATTCGAGCAAACCTTGATAAATTCCCCATTCATAGTGTTGTGATTAATAATGGTTCAAGAAAAAATATTTACACCATGACATTACTTATGCATCTAGATTATACTCATCACAGTTTACACCCCTCTACTAGATTATTCATAACATTCAATGGGACATCCTATAAGGTTCTTGGTAATAATAATCTACCTTAATTGGTTGGTCTTCCACATGTGGTTACTAATTTCATAGTTATACCTCATACAACTATCTTTAACATGTTTTCATGATGACATTAGATACACACTCTTCAAGTAATACCTTCCATAGTGCATGGGTGTGATAAATACATTCAAGATAATTAGGTAATTACATTTTTTACTATTACATATAATCATCATATTTAACAAGATAAAATCATATCTAGGTAGTTAATTATCAATCCTGTTAAGGACAATACCCTATAAAATAATAAGAAACAAGCAATCCCCTTTACTAGGCAACCATTACTTGAGACACCTTTACATCAAAGATAGAAAATGGGTTCCATAGAATCCTCCTTTATACATACCATATTTAGATATTGAGAACACTTAAACATGTTCCTAATATTTTTATTCCAAATAAACCACATAACACATAGAAATGGGTTCAAATAACCCCTATTCCTTCTATTGGTAATTTATGAATTCAAAGTCCCATTATATATATGCTAATAATCATAGATACTATCATGCAAAATATTTCACCTATACATGCTCCTTGGTATTACCATTGGTTTCTTGCACCAAGTTCTGAGTGGGGAGATACCTATGATCATCCATTGGATGAGATCATAAGATGATATTATCTCTTCTGTAAAATACCCAAAAATCAAAAAATATCATTCAAAAATATAAAAACACTTTCATCACCTACATGTTCTACTAGATCCTTGGCATTTATGTGTTAGTTTCATGTTTAGGACTAGCATATCATTTACTCTTACATACACATGCACATGTATACATAGATACATGACACACTTATGGGTGTTGGTCCTTACCTCTATTCACATCATAAGTATGTTGGGGGAATCCATCTTCTAAGATCTTGATACACATTAGATATATGATTCAATGATCACCCTACATTATTTTCTTTTGATCTTATATATGTACTTGCACATGCCTATTATCCATGA
The DNA here is from genome assembly GCA_037957365.1 of Torreya grandis. Taxonomy (NCBI): domain Eukaryota; kingdom Viridiplantae; phylum Streptophyta; class Pinopsida; order Cupressales; family Taxaceae; genus Torreya; species Torreya grandis. The sequence continues at coordinate 914 of JARHVA010008972.1, read as the reverse complement.
TTATACATTACATAGAGTATTTGATATCCTATGTAATTGACATTTTTTAATAACACATTATATCCATGGGCCACTATGATATGTTTATGTCAGTTGATTATTTGTTTCCTTTACACACTTATTTGAATGGTTTACCTTGTTATTGCCTTTTTATTTTGAGCATTTAAATATGATCCGTTGTATGATCCCCTATTCCTATGTTTGTTATCTTGGACATTTGAATATTTATTTACATTTTAAAACATTTGAATATTTCATTCATTGATTTTATTAATATTTTAATAAGTCATGTCCATTTGATTTTGTGGAATTTTAATATGCCCCTTATTTGTAGTATCCATGGACCATTGCCTTTTGACTTACTTTTGAGTAATCTTATGTGTGTTTGTTTGCTTGTTGAGCTTATGTTATTACTATCTAGGCATTGGCATGATCTCTATTATACATCTTAAGCCTACATATGATCACATTGGCTTTATTAAATTCAATTATACATCTACATATAAATATTTCCTTATATATTCTACATGGTTATATTCATATATCTATAATTGTCTAACCTTTTTGAGGTGAGCTAGCTACCAGGTACTATTTTTTCCTCACCTCAATGGGGGGGCATATTAGTGTGGGCATGTCATGGTGACATGGATTCATTTTTTTCATACTTTCCAAATATAATGGGGGCATGCTTTGGTATCATGTTATCCACATTCACATAATATATGGTAGTTACATTAATTTGTAGCTTTAGTGGGGGCATGTCATGATGGCATGGCTTCTACACACATTCAAAATCATAAATTAATTAGGGGTACCTTTGGAAAATATGTTTTCCAAATTCATTAAATATGGTACTTATATAACTCATATATTCAATGGGGGTATGCTTTGGAAGCATATTATCCGTACCTACT
>JARHVA010008971.1:297500-389835 GCA_037957365.1 Torreya grandis | reverse complement strand
AGAACGCGTAATTTGAAGCCCTCAAGCTTCAAATTGAAGCATTTTTAGTTATTTTCCATTCTACACTCTGGCAAATCCACGGTATAACATGAAGCTAGAGAGTATTGTTGATCCTGTGTATGAATTTGTGTAGCAAAATAATTTTGACCTTTCTCCTCCACAATCTCGTCTTCAGTGAGCCAGGAGTTTTCTTCCTACCAACGTCAGGGCCCCAATACAGGCGAAGCTTCTCTTTCCTCTGCTAGCAGAGCTTTGTCTATACATACCCTACAGAGGTTCGTTATCCCTCCTTTCAATCATCATATCATTGCAGTCCAAGGCCCTTGGGGTAACAACCTTTGGCCCCCTAAATTTAACCCCACCTTTACATGAACTACCTCATAGTTCAAGAAAGAATTTTTTCAAGTTCTATGGTGATGGGAGAGTTTATCCTGATGAACATATTGCAGCTTTTTGCATTAGCCTGTGGTATGATAGGCATTAAATTTGAAGATATAGTGGTCAGGTTGTTTGTGAAAACGTTGCAAGGCGCTGTCGCATAATAGTTTTATCATCTACAAACACAAACAGTAACTGACTAGAACACTTTCAAGGCCAATTTTGAGGCTAGTTTCAAACTCACAGAAGATGCACATGCCCTGTTGGCTCAGCTTACGCAAATGAAGAAGGAGCCTCATGAACCCATGCGAAACTTCGTTGCTAAATTTGACAAGCTGAGGAATAGGATTCTTACAATTGCCTAGCTAACGCCAGAAAATTTTAAATGCTTCTTCATCAGTGCTTAGCTTCCTGAAGTGAATTTCTATTGAGGTGGGCTGGCCACATAGATCTTGTTGCATCTCAAATTTTGACCACTGAGATTGAAGATGATCTTATCTTGGCAAGAAAGATAAGAAGAGATCCTAACAGAAATAAATCTTCTTCATCTTTTTGAAAATTACTCTATAGGCACTATTGATCCTATGGTGCAAAAACTAGCAAATGAATTGCTAGCTCTAAAAATTAAATGGCACAAAGGATGTCTGCCCCTCCCTTCTTATTAGGGTATATCAAAGAGGACGTTTCACAACCAGTCATATCAAGACAATGCTGTCAGGAATCAAGGGCAACTAAATCATCTCCCTTCCCCACATGGAAGCTTGCCATTGAAGCAACACTGACTAACTCAGCAGTTGGTTTATCATGACGCTGAACATGATTTCTCTTTCCAACCTGAGTTGGACCAAGAAGATGACATTGATCTCTTTGCAGAAGATGAAGAAGAATTAACTGACGACTCTAACATTAGTTTTCTAAATTACTAAGATGAAGCTAGAAGTAAGAGAGAAATGTTTGATAGATCATACGTTGTTTTTACTAGGTCCCAAAATTAGTCAATGCAACAAGCTGATAAAGAAAAAATAGGGGAAGAATCTCGACCAGTAATTTCAATTGCTAAATGGGGGATGTTAATATTGTTAAACTACACTCTGGTGGTTCTAAGTCCCTTTAAAACCTATCTTTTACCTCATCAAATTAAAAAAAACTTTTTCAGGTGTGATAATTTTTCTAATCAAATGGATAATTTTGGTATTATGTAAGAAAAAATAGAAAACAAAAAGGTAGTTTGACATTTTCATTATTTTTAAATTATTTCAATAATGTCATAAGTGATTTCATTTTTTTCCTAAGATTATTTCACTAATGAAGCTATCAAATTCAATGTTACATAGTCATGAGTTCACCATTTTCTCCTGAGTGGACTTTAATAGATTTTTTAGAAGAAAAATAAGAGAAGAAACTTGTTTGTAATTCTAATTATGCCAACTAGAAGAATGAAAAGGTATAATGGATATTTTAGGATGAATCAAATCCTTCAATATGTCCCACTATGTGTGCTAATATGTAGATTAGGAATCCAAAAGAGGTTAGTCAAATATTAGTGAAATAATCAAAACAACTTAATGACATAACTTCTCAATCCTAATCCATAGGTTGATCTATGTGATAACCAAAACAAGAAATACAAATAGTGATGTAAAGGATCTTAACAAATGAACTTTTCATTGATGTAGAAATATACCTACCTTTGTAAAACCCAACTCTGATTTGATTTTCATGATCCTCTTGATCTTTAAAAATCTTCTTGATCCTTAGTTCTTCTTCTTGATCACTTAGTACACTTATCTCTATTAGGATTTCAAACCCCTTCTTGAGTATCCAAGCCTCTTTTTATTCTTGAAGTCACTTATTATTTATTTATGCCCTATCCTATCATCACCTTAATGTCACTATACTTCTTTACATATCCACTTTCTTCAATCTTCCCTAATCTACTCACTTTAATCTTGTTTCTCATACTTGGATAATATGTCTATAAGCTTCAATTATAATTTTGAGATGATCCACTTCACTATAGTGTTTTATAATCTATAACTAGTCATTTAAACCTCCCTTATTCCATACAACCATTCTACTTATATTCAAGCCTCAACATTCCACTAATCCCTTCTTCCTTCTTATCACCTTGCTTCTACTAGTCTTTTTTTGTGCTATTTCTAATGGTACAGAAATGACAAGACATTACTTGAGAAACCAAAACTCATTTAAGACACCATCTATTATTGATTACTTTCCAAGGATTTTATTAACCTAAATCCACACATAGATAACTTTTATAACCATTGTTTAGACCTAATTAGGTCCTCTATAACCTTGTTGCAAACACATTCACTTTGTTACATACACTATAGTGTTGTACTAAAATATAAATTTTAAAATCCCTTAGGGAAATTAAGAACCCAAATATTGACCAATTTCATAAATTTTTAGCAATGTAATCTCTCACAATGTTGATTTTAGTTTGTAAACCATAGTACAGGGTTTGTACAAAATGTGTCAACTTGAGAGAAGAAAATTCAATTCTCCAAGATTTGAAAGAGGTTTCAAACTTATATAAGAGGTGAATTAGGTTTTTATAATCCTCCCCACATACCTAAGTTTTTATACTCCCTTTTAAGGATCTCCTTATCCACTTAAACACAATTTTGAATCTCACTGTATGTAGTTTCACAGTCACCTATAAGGACTAAATTGATTTCCTTACAAAGATGTGTGATAAAATTAAAAGAATATATGAATAACCTTAATAAAAATAAAATGAGGGATTAATAATTCATATATGTAATCAAATAAACTTTTCATAATCTTTCTTGGTTCACAACACATACACACAATCTTTTTTATCATAAAATATAGGGTATAAAAAGATATGTATCATTAAACTTCAAAATTGAGGTGCTAATCTTGAATTTATTTCCCATTAAAATTCATACCTACTAAAACTTCTCTCCAAAAAATGTTTTCTTTCCTTAAACATTTACAATTTTTATATATCCTATAACTCCTCCAATGTTTCTTGATTCCCTCCAAGAACATTGAGAGGCTCATACCACCCTTAATTCATATCATACCTATAAAAGACTCGTTATGTGACTCAAATATGTATAAATTAATATTGGATCCTTATAAATCCCAATTGACAAGATTACATAATTTAATAGCCTTAAATCATGACTATGGAACCATAACTTATCAATAAAGTTCAAAAATTAAAATTTAGCAAATATGACATTCCCATTTTGAATTCTGAGCACTTAAAACTAAACTATCAACAAGGAATGAGACCTTAGAGATGATCTAGACATTATAGGATCCCTATGAATTATAACTCATAAAAACACATATTATTTAGGCTCCTATCACCAATATCAACCCTTAATGGAGATAACTAAAGATGCCTTTGCATCATACTACCAAAGAGTAGAAGAAATTTTCCCTGAAACTAAATTGATCTATTATGGATGATTACTCTTGAAATATTTCTTAGCATATCTCCTTCTTACTAACTTCTGCTCTTTAGTTCATGACCTCCTGGATTCCCAAGGCCTACTAGTGGAATGTAGACCTCCTTATTTCTTGACTATGGTTACATTGTCTCTTACTTTGAGTTTATTTTTCTTGATATTGAATTTCTAAATTGAGGCATTATCAAATTATCCTTATTATCCTTCTTCCAAATACCTACACATAAAATAAACAAGTAAAATACAACAACTTCCCTTCTTACCCTCATAAAGTTCACATTTTTGCACTTCATATTTTGACTTCTCTTTTACTACATTTGTTACCTCTTGTATTTACTACTTGTGGTTTCATCTAGTTGTGGACTATCTCCTTCCTCGTATTCACATCCTTGTCAATGATGTCATTGTTTCCCCATCTATTAGTTTATACCTTCACTAGGTTTAGAATCAACTTGAAAATCTTATTTAAAATCTACTTTTGTATCACCTCCTTCTTATACTTCATTCTTATATTCACGTATCACTTGAATGATCACATGGTCCTTCCCACTTATCAATTTTTTATTCATTGATTTCTTCAAAGTAACTTATTTCAACATATTGAACTTCCCAACCAACTCTTCTAAATACCCCACACTACTTATCAATGAAAACTAACTTGATAACTCTATTAACAACTTTTCAAAGTGATATTTTGACAAAACTTTAGTTTCACAATCCAAATATTAGACTTCCTATTCAGTTGTAACATCTATTTATTGAATTTCACCTAATGTATTACTGACCTCATCATGTTTGGCTGGTTATAGTAACTCTATACTTCCTACTATCAACACCTCAATACCTTTTTTAAGTATTGTATTATCTTTTTTCACTTCTTTCTTAACTTGTATTCCCATTTTATTCCTCTTGACCCTTGTCCTAGCCTCCATTGCATATTACCATTCATCTATGTTCTCTTTTATCACTTACTTCACCATCTCTTTATACATTTACTGAGGATCTAATTTATCTTCATTTTCCTCTACATGCTTCATGAGCCTATACATTAGCCCAACTAATTCATCTCCTTCATCAAATCTTACACCAACATACACATATGCCAAAACATCATTAGATCAAAAATCATAAAGTTTTCTTATTTGCTTATCTATTTTCTTAGGATGATTGGTCAATATTATTATTTTTCTTCTCATCTTGCACACTTCTTCTTGTATTTTCTTCTTTCCCATTATCTTTTTGAGAGGCCATTTCACTATTTTTTGAATTATTATTACAAATATTTGTCTAACATCCTCTATGACTTATTCTAACCCTAACAAGATTATATTCATCTGAGTAATCTCTCTTTTCTTAACTTCTTCTTTCTTTATTTTCCTTATGGCAATCCTTCTTCAATCCCTTGATCTCTACTTTTATTATCTTTTCCTTTCACTCTTTACACTTTCTCTAGGTCTCACTTAGACCTATCTTCTTAGAAAGCATGTCTACTTGTCTTTTAGGACCTCACTTAGGTCTAAATCACACTTATGACCTCACTTGGGTATTATAACTTGACTCTCAATTGGAGTCTCTCTCTTTATATCTTTAGGTCTTCTTGAGCTTTCTCCTTTGAGTTTTTCAGTAGCTCTCTATTTGATACAAGCTTCTATGGCTTAAGGTGTTCATCCACACAACTTTTACATTTTTACCTCTCCACTCTTTCATAAAACTTTATTATCAACCTATAACAACCTCATAAAGTAACCTATAAAATTTACTAATCATAACTATCTTGTAATATCAATTAGTAATTACATTAATCAAAATCAAAACTTCTCCAAAGAACTTACCATCTATGATACCAAATGATGTAGAGGATCTTAATAAATGACCCTGTCATTGATGCAAACATAAACCTACCTCTACAAAACCCAACTCTAATTTGATTTTATTTATCCTCTTGAAATTTAAACTCCTTTCTTGAACCTTGATTCTTCTTCTTGATCACTTAGTACAATTGTCTCTACTAGGATTTCATCTCCTTCTTGAGTCTCCAAACTTATTTTCCTCTTGAAGTCACTTCTCATTTATTTATTTCATGATCATTCTTTACATATCCACTTTCTTCAATCTTCCCCAATCTTCTCACTTCAATCTTGTTTCTCATACTTGGCTCATAGGTTTATGACCCTCAATTCTAATTCTCAACTCTTCCACTTCACTCTAGTGTGTTATAACCTTTTATATGGTAATCTACACTTACCTTCTTCTATAAAACCATTCCAATAAATCTTCAAGCATCAACATCCTAGTAACACCTTCTTCCTTCTTGTCACCTTCCTTCTACTAGCTTTTTTTCACCTATTTACAATGGTATGGATAGGTTAGGATAGTAATTGAGTAACCGAAATAATTTTAGGACACCCTCTATTTATTTCTTACTCTCCAAATATTTTCTTGACCTAAATCCACATAGAGATCATTTTTCTAACCATTGTTTAGACCTAATTAGGTCTCTACAACCCTTTTGTGAACATAGTCCATCTTGTTTTGTACACTAAGTTCCAATACCAAAATATAAATCTCAAAATATATTAGGGAAATTTAAAACCCAACTGTTGAACAAATTTCATAGGTTTTTGACTACAATGTCAATTTTAATTTCTAAACCCTAGTACAGGGTTTGTATAAACTATGTAACTTGAGAGAAGAAAAATCTAATTATCCAAGATTTGAAAGAGGTTTAAAACTATTGTAATAGGTGAATTAGGTTTTTTATAATCCTCCACATATACCTAAGTGTTACACTTCCTTTTAAGGATCTCCATTATTGACATAAACCCAATTTTGAATTTGATTGTATGTAGTTTTGTAGTAACCTATAGGGACTGAATTGATTTCCTTAAAAAGATATGTGAGATAAATTAAAATAATATATGAACAACCTTAATAAAAATAAAAAATAGGGATTTCCAATTCATATTTTAATCAAATCAATTTTTCACAAAATCTTTCGTGGCTCACAACATATACACAATTCTTTATCATAAAACACATAATACAGGGTATAACAAGATCTATATAATTAAACTTTAAAATGGAGGTGCTAATATTGATTTTATTTCCATTATAATTAATACCTCCTTAAAATTATTTATAAAAATTATCTTCTTGCATATGGATTTACAATTTCTATATATCTTATAACTCCTCCAATGATTCTTGATTCCCTCTAAGAATGTTGAGAGGTTCATACCACCCCTAATTCCTATCATACCTATAAAATTGTTTAATTATGTGACTCAAGTATTTTAAAGTATATTGACCCATTATAAATCCCAAGGAAAAATATTACATCATTTAATCTATTTTAATCATGACTGAGGAAATTTTCAAAAATTCAAATTAGGTAATTTTGGCGAGAAAATGCCAATTTGAAATTATGATTACTTAAAGATAAACTAACAATAAGGAATGAAACCTTAGAAATGGTCTAAACATTATAAGACACCTATAAATTATAACTACTAAAAAAACACATCCTATTTATGATCATATCACCAATATTAACCCTTAATAGAGACAACTAAAGATGCCCATGCATCAAATTGGAAAGATGAAAAAACACTTTTACTTCCCTTGAAGATATGTTTTAAAATCGGTCTAAAGAGGTTGAGCTTAACTTTTATATGTATAAATATTTGTTAATGCTTGAATAATTATGTGGGAAGAAATTCTCATTATCTAAAATTAGTCTTAGTTTTGGATTGCATGAGAGAGAATTGATGAAGTTTATTGGAATAATCCAATAGAGAAAGTTTAAAATAGGAATCTTGATGAAATGAGAGGTGTGAGGGTTTTATTTATAGATTTACGTAGTCAATATAGACTGTTCATCTCATCTTAAAATGGAGGGTTTAGGATCAATACTCAAATCCATTATTACACCTTAGGAGTGTGTAAAAGAGGCCATTAAGTGCCTTTTAGAGTATATAAGGCAACTTGGAAGAAAAGTGTAGTTATTAGTCATCTTAGATTTTGTAAGAGGGGAAGGAAGGAGTGCTCGGGTTCAACAGGGGTGTAAGATATTCAAGATTGTGTGTAAGTGGCCATAACATAATCCACCTTTCCCACCACTCCACTCTAATCCATTTACTTACCCCTATGGCATCACCTATGTGAGGTAATAATTAAATTTTTATTTTTAATAAAATATCTTATTTAAAATCCATATAATTACCTATTAGAGGAATGATTAAGATAACTTAATCAAGGTGATTTAATTGGCAATTAGAAGAAAGGTAAATTTTACAATGTCTATATGTCAATCAAGTATTCACTTAATTAGCATGTGAAGACACTTATAAAGGGATAATTTAATTATGAATTCACTAGATGAGATAAATAATGCAAGATGATCCATTTTCCTAATTAGGGTTGTATCATTGTGATTTTGGTTTTAAAAAGACAATTGTGAAGGTAAATTAGGTTCCAGTTAGAGATTTTTGTTTTAAATTTACATATGATTACAAAAATATGTTTCAAATATAGTTTAGACAAGGATGTGGTTAAATTTAAGTGTCTACATTTTCCCCCTATTTGAGAACATATTGTGAGACACTAGGCATAATAAAAACTCTTCAAAGATTAAAAATTTTGTTAAGGAAAAATTGATAATGCTTGAACAATGATATCTTTCAATCTCATATTTTTGAAATTTTATGAGTTAGTAAACTCATATTGATTCCTAAAATCTAACTATATTATCTATAGATGCCCCATCAAGGGGACGGTGGGGAAGAAGTTGAAACAGATGGGTCCTCAAAAAGAGAGGAGGAATCCATAATTAAATAAATGATGAACATGGACCCAAAAAGGGTAGTTATGTTTGATCATAATAATGTGCCTTAGTAGGGTATATTTGATAATTTATACAAGGAACTAACCCTAGTAAGGTGAGTTTGATCATTAATTTGTTCTCAATGGGTTTCCCTAGTAGAGAAAATTTTCATTTTAAGAAATTATGATTAGGCACTTGATCAATTGGTTGGTGGATAGTAGAGAAGAAGATCAAATGTTTATTAGGAATAATTATGTAGATAATTAATCTAAGATAAGTCAATAAATTGTTATTTAAATATTTAAAACAATTTGAAGACATTACTTTTCAAGCCTAATCCCTACGTTGAGAGTTATGTGATAATCAAACAATGAATTCAAATTGAAAAAATAGAAACAAAACTCTTACCTCCCTTGAAGATATGTTTGAAATTTTGTCTAAATAATCTAATTTTGGCTTGTAGATGTACAAGTATTCATATATGCTTGAATACTTGTGTGGGAATCACATCTCCTTGTCTACACTTGGTATTCTCTTTGGCTTGGCATGAGAGAGAGAGAGAGAGAGAGAGAGAGAGAGAGAGAGAGAGAGAGAGAGAGAGAGAGGAGAGAGAGAGAGAGAGAGAGAGAGAGAGAGAGAGAGAGAGAGAGAGAGAGAGAGAGAGAGATAGAGATAGAGAGAGAGAGAGAGAGAGAGAGAGAGAGAGTGAGAGAGAGAGAGAGGAGAGAGAGAGAGAGAGAGAGAGAGAGAGAGAGACTTATGCCAAATATACAAGAAATAATTTCTTGGAATAATATATCAAAGTTAATTTACATTAAAAATATTGATGAAATGAGAAGTGTGAGGGTTTTATTTATATATTTCCTTAATAAATATAGAATCACTAATCTCATATTAAGAGTGAGGCATGATTACATCTTTAGAGTGTGTAATATAGATAATTTAAGACCTTTTTGGATTATGGAAGGAAAATAAGAATAAAATTGCAATTATTAATCCTCTTGGAGTGTGTAAGAGGGGTGTAATATATGTAAGAATGTGTGTAAGTGGCCATATCATAAGCCATATTTCCCACACTCCATTCCATTACATTACATTAACTTTCCCCTATAACATCACCTATGTAAGGCAATAATTCAATTTTTTTGAAGGAAATTAGGTTATTCAAAATCCATGGAATTTACTAGTAGAGGAATGATTATGATAATTAGTCAATATTATTTAATTGACAATTATAAAAAAGGTAAAGTTTTTAATGTTTCTTTATCAATCAAGTATTCACTTAATTGGCCTATGAAGACACATATAAAGGGATGATTTAATTCAAGATGCTCTAGATAATATAAATGATGCAATACATTCAATTTTTAGTAATTTGGGATGTATCATTATGATTTTCATTTAAAATAATAGTTGTGTGGATAAATTATGTTTAGTTGGAGATTTCTAGTTAAAATTGCATGCGATTGAATAAAGTCATTCCAAATGTAGTTTAGACATGGAAGTGTCTATAATGAAGTGTCTACACTGTTGTTAACAAAACTTAATCATAATTCATGGGAATGTCTTACACATAAAAATTATTATTTAATGCAAAAACAATGCACTTGTGACCACTCATGTAGACTTATCCTATGCTAAACTACATAGTTTTAAACTATTATTCCTCTACTTATATATGGATGACCCTGTATATTAAGGAAATATAATACTAAAGGTCCATATTACTTATTCTAATTTTCCCTACACTTAATACTTGACTAATTCATACTTCTAGTCTAACAATCTTTGTTCCTTAGATGAAATCAATCCTTCAAGACAATTTTGCAAGATAATTATACATAAATATACTAGTTTCATCATAGTAATAACTAATCCCTAGTTGGATAAATTAAATTTCATCCCAACAATTCATTCTACATATTTCCAAAGTTAAAATAAAAGAAATACAAAAATGTACACTATATAAACACACTTAATACCTAGTGATTGAGGAGGACTCTATTATTATAAAAACCAAATCTATCTAAACTGAAAAATGAGAGGAAAAATAAATATTCTTCCAAATTATAAGTCCAAATATCCAAAAAATACTTTATTTAGGTCTAAATAAAATAGGTAAGGTCACAAGTCATTTTTTCAAGCACATAATCACACAAGGTTTGCACCAACATATATCATTTCACTAGTATTATAACCACATCACCATAGCATGGTATAAATACATGGAATTTGATCTCTCTTATTAGTATTATTACGTAATAATCACTCAACCCATCAGGGTTTTAGGTTAAACATAACCCTATCCCATTTCTCATTTCCCAAAGTTTATATTATTTTTCCATCTTTTCATTAATTTTAGGTTAGAGTAAAAAGAATTAAAAAAAATCTTCTAGTTAAATGAATCCATCCATATAGATATAAATTATCTAAAATTAATGCACATATCTCTGAAGTTACATAGATAATAAACCCTAAAGGATGAACCCACACTCTATAGATAACAATGCAGGCCAAGAAAGACCAAATAGTCTGGTCTTGTCCCAAGATAATTTAAAGTCCTATTCCTAATTTAAAACAACCTCACATAGTTTTACAAGCAATTTAACATTCATTGTTAAAATTATACAAACTTGATATTTAGGTAAGTCATCTATTTCTTAGGTATTTCACATTTTAACACATTTTTAAAAATATTAAGTTGTAATAAGTTTTTGCGTGATTATTTTATATCTTAAACATTCTAATCTACTCTATAAATTTTTCTAATTATATTATCCCATTTAGTATAAATTTAGATAAAAACATATTGGTGAACCACTTTATTTTTCAATAGTGAAAAACCCTAATAGTTCATGTGTCTAGGGTTTTTTGATTCCTTTTATTATTTCTATTTATCATGTTATGTTTCTCTAATTTAATTAATTCCTTTCTGACAAAAATCTTTCATGTTTCCATTTAAAATTTTATGTAAACTAAGAGGTTTGTTTTTACCTTTCTTATAATAAGTGCCACACTAAGTGGTACAAAATTTGAACATACTTCAATTTATTTTCTTAAATCACAAACATGTATAAGAATCAGGGTATATAAGGATCTATATGTAATAATGAATAATATAAATATGTAGTAGTGCATTATAATACTTATGAAATTGAATAGTACAATAAAAACAATAAGAACTTCCAATATGATCATCAAGATATAATTAAACCAAAAAATGACAAATAAACATAGCCAAATAGATTCCAAGTTATTAACATTTTTTTACAAAAAAAATCATGAAAAATCTAAGGATTATCATAATATTTTTAAAACTTCTTTAGAAATTAAAAGTGCAAGCATATATAAATAATCTAATAGATCCACTATTATGGGTTCATTTCCTTTCTCTACATCACTAAATAAAAAAATTATACTAACATAAAATTTCAAGGAAACCCAAGGGTTTCAACATATCATTATAATAATACCTCCTCAATCACTTATTACACTACTTTTAGTGTACACACATTTTATTTATAATACACAATTCATTATGTAGAATGTTTTAGATATATTTTTTAAGATTTTTTATTTATACCAAGGTTATTCAAATCTTAATCATACACTTTACTTGTTATTTACTACATACTCCATTTACCCAACATATTTTTTCCTATCCTTTAACTATTTATTTTTTTGACACCCAAGCTTACTTTTTATGATGGAAAATTTGACCTTAAGAAACATAAGAGATATTATCATGCAAGATACTTGGACTATTCATCTAATGATAGATTATTGACCAAATTATTTCCTAGAAGTTTAAAATAGTATGCTCTAAGATGGTTTTATGATTTAATGATTTACCATATTAGTAAGTTCAAGCATTCAATCCTTTGGTAGATTTGGTCCTTTCAAATTTGTAAATTAACATAAGTGAAAATATGTCATATGTTCAAATTACTAAGATCAATAAGAATCCATTAAACCTATCACAAATTATGCATTATGGTATAATACCATGTTATCCAAGATGATGAATTGTATTGAAAATAAGACATTTCAAGAAAAAAATTATTTCACCTCTACATGAATCTATTATGTTTAATACGTTTATATAATTTTATGATTTAATTCACACAATTAATGAAATAAAAATTAAATTGTTAGTAATGATTAAGTTCAAATATTTAACCAATCTAGTTTTTACTTGTAATCTAAAGAATTTATGTAATCCACCATATAGGGTGAATACAAGTGAAAATAAGAGTGAACCAAAAAAATAATGATAGTAGTTTCAAATCCTACTCAATGTATTGTGTTATCTTCTCCTCCGACAAAAGAATTTACAAACTTTATATAATTTTAGTATAAAGTGTTACAAAATTTAATTGAATGTCACCTCATATCATTCAATTCCATTAAATAGGTTTACATGAGTAAAAATATTATAAAATGATTTGATCAATATGATTTTTTTTAAATTTTCATAGAGAAGTAGGGCATGGTATCGATAGATGTGTTATTTTGAGACATAAGATAAATGCATTGATATATCATAACATCATTAACATGGTTACATCTAATTAAATTATAAAAGGTACATCCAAGTGAGAGTATAATAATTAAAATATAAACTAATAATATCCCTATGCATATAGGTAAATAAAAATAGATAAATTATAAGTACACCACACATATAATGCACATCCTCCACTGTACTCTTATCATCTTCAAAAAATAGCAAAACACCATTTAAATGGAATTATCAGTACATATCATGTTTAGTACAATATATACCACTTATTAAATTTTAAAAACATAAAATAGTAGTTAATCATTTTGATTTTCATTCAATCCTACATTCATTATTAGCCTATAGATAGTGTTATGGTTGATAATAGTTTAAGTGTGAATATGTGCATTATCACAATTATTTCACATTTTTTATATTTAAAAATAAGGATTAAATTATACAACATTATTAATGGATTAAAGGAAGCAGTGAAGATGATCCTGGAATTAGAAGAATAGGATCTTTTTGCGCTTACAGTCCTGGTCCTTTTAGTTGGATGTTATAACTGGTTCCATTTTCTGGTTCTTTGTTTTCTTTTCACACTTGAGTTTCCAGGTCTCTGTAAAACCTGGGGTCTGTCTTTTGATGATCTTGAATTGTGGTTTTAGGTCCCTGTAAAACCTATTTTTGATACTGCTCAGTAATAGGTGGTAGGTTTGTTTCACCTATGGACGTTATTGTTATATCCTTCTTCCTTTGCTTCAGGGTTTTAGGGCCCCTTCAAAACCTATTTTTACCTTAATCTAAAACATTATTAATGGATTAAATAGACATTTTCAAGGTTATATTGGTGATATCATAATACCATTATGTTGTACCCTAACACATGCACCCAATTTGAAAATTAAAATAGGGACCCACTCTTGATTGAATGATCTTATTTAGGGTCTCATGAAATAAAAATATATGACTTCAAGTTTGAAAAATGTAATCTCAAAAAAATTATCTAATACTAGGAGGAATTTATCTACCCCTCTTGATTCTTTTGTTTTCTTGACATGAACAAAAATAAATTATCTTGAAGTTCATAGTATGTCCAAAGTTATAGGAAAATCAAATATGTGCATAAGCCATTTTATATGATTCACCTTTAGCCTTTGATTTCATTTTAACATTTTTGTAATTAAGTAGATGTTTGATTTATGATTTAGTATCTAATGGGTTGATGTGTTTTACTTCAGTTTCTTATATTCCTTTATTATGTTTCAATAGCCTTAGACATTTCCTATGCCCTCCCAGAGTTCACTTACTGTTTCTACATGGCATCAATTTGTTGACCTGGAGCATAATTGAAATGATCAAGTCTCTTGAGCAATCAGATCATTGGGATATTTTTAGTTATCACTACCTTAATAACCTAGAGGTGATGTCAGTGGAGTGATTTGTACATAACATCTTAGGCAAGTGGGGCAATCAGAGATGTCTATGTGTCATCATCCTACTCACTTGATGGTGATGTCAATATAGTGCTTTATATGTATTGTCTTAGGTAAGCTAATAACTGAGATCCATCCATGTGTCATTGCCCACTAACCTTGAGGTAAATTTTAAAAAGTTCCTTGTACAAAACATCCCAAGGGATAATATAAGCAAGATCCATCTGAGTGTCATCATAACATTCAACTAAAGGTGATATTAACATATTTATTTGTAATAAAAATACATCATGATCAAACGGATCATAGGGAATCATTCATGTGTCATCATCCCACTAACCTATGGCCAAAGTAACAAAATATAATAATACATAACTCAACTACTAATGGAACAGAGACATGATGACACATGTTATTTAGAGCCACACAATCAAGTAATAAAGACACCAATGCATATCATGAAAGCAAAAAAAAGAGACATCTACCATATTATTATGACTAAGAACTATGGAACAAACAAAAGAAGATGCATGGAAATAAAGTATAGGGAATCTTGTGTTATGAAATTAAAATTAAAAAAATAGATAAGGAATGGATTGAAATTTGTTACAACCATTAATTTGTATGAATTGATGATTGATGCTTTAAATTCCAAAATCTAGTGGATCTAAAGCAAATATATTTTGAGTTTCCATATTCAAGCTGATCACATTACCTCCTAATATATCAAGTTCAAATTATCAATTCAAAGCTCCATTATGACCAAGCTATTATAAATTTTTCACATAGGCACTTGTAGATTAGAAATTTAATGGATTCATCATATCATATCCTAGTTCCCTCTACATACTCAATTTTAGGATCAACTAAATACACTGATACATCATTTGATTCTATGACTCTAAATAATGAGTTCAAACATTATTCCTCTATTTACAATGTGGTCTATGTATTTGAGCCATATAGGGCTAAGGACCAGCTTTAAATATTCACATAGAACTATATAAATGACTTGATGAAAATAAAATGGGTTAGTCTACATAAGGCAATATCCAAACCCAATATAACACCTTGTATTGACCTGATATTTGATATATTTTTAAATGGTAAAATTTCTAGAAAAATATTACACTTTAGGCTTATCAAACTCTAGTAGTGTATATAAATGGAAATACATTTGAGAGTAACTAAAGTATTCCTATACTATAAATGACCTACAAAAAAAATATGGCAAATCATGTCTCTTTGCCAACAACATCACCAACATGTTCCAGGAATGGGTTGGCAACTATGAAACATTGTAATTCATGGCCCTTCTTATAATGCCATAAGAAATTCATATTGTTGTGGGTTTTATGAAAAACCTAAAAACCTTATGAGGTATCTTATAACATTTTAATATCAGTGAAAAGTATTCAAATCAAGGCACGAGTTACAGGGTATTCAGTTTTATAAATAACCTATTGGTCAATAGTGGTGAGAAAAAGTTTTGTTTACTATTGATGAATCTAAATCTACTTGAGATGGGTGGACTACCAATGTTTTTGAAATAATGTGGGTAGGAATTCAAAATAAACTCAAAAATTAAGGAAAGGAAAAGTATAAAAGAATGCCTATGTACCACTCAAGATGAAAGTTTTCTAAGCCAACACTTGACTTAAGTTTGAACAAGTAATAAAAAACACATGTCTATTTTAGGATATTGTAGCACACTAATAATCAAACATAGTTATGATAAAAATGTAACTAGAATAAAAAAACTTATGCAATCTAACCAAATGTTACCACATTTGTAAGATTACTTTTACACATATACAAAGGGGGAGTATAATTAATATGCAAATGATTTAAATCATAAATAGATTAATATGAATAATTATATTTAAAAAATAAATCATGTGCAATAAAAATAATAAGAAACAAAAATGACATACCTTATTACATAATCCATAGGTTTGGAGGATAATTAAGATTTGCACATCAAGAATAATTGTAGAATAATCTATAAAATATCCTATTATTATCCATAGCCAAAATTCTCCTCCATTTGGAATTGAAAGATACAAGTGTAAATAATCTTGACAAGGGGAAGGCCTCATCTATCAAGTGAAGTCTAAAATTACATGTTTAGAAATAGGACTGTACATCCAAACCATAAAGAGTACACATGTGCAAAATTGATTTCTCAAAATACAATTCTTCAATTTAATTTATAATATTTACATGAAAATAGACTAATAACTAATTTTATAACTTAACCAAAAGATGTGAATACATATTTATATTTATAAAGGTGATGATGTGGCACTTCTAGTAGAATAAGATGATGGAATGATAACCATCAGAATTGACATAGATGGAATTGTTATTGTAACTAGATTTACACCTGGAACGGGCACTATAATTGTAGATGTGACAAAAGTGATTGCCAATGTAACTAAGGTAGTGAAAAATGGAAGTGGCACATAGGGAGTCTAGTTTGTGTTTACACAAGTGTGTATTTTGGAGACTCGGTATTCTAAGGAGGTGGTTGTGATTCCTTTACTAATGTTAATTTATTGGTTGCTTTCATCAATAGATATAGTGTGTGGTTGGCCTAGAGGTCTATATCTATAGTTTCATAATCAAGAAAATATATCTTAAACAAATATGAGAGATTATTCATTAACTTCTAATGTGTAACCAATTCATATTTGACCCCTATATAAAGTGTCTTAGTTTCAATGATTTTGTCTAGAAAAATTTTCTAGTTATATTTTTTTATCATTAGTCCTATAGATTATGCCTTTAGTCTAATCTCAAAATCTATGCACTATAGCCCTAAGGATATTTTTAAAATAGTTTTATGAACCAATTTCCCATGGAGATTACTTACCTGAGTAACTCTCATATCTTGAAACATAGAGACTACTTCTTTCTCTTGATTTATGGATTGTTGTACCTAAGATCACATATCTTGATGTCATTCAAGCAAGTAATCCATTTTGGTAGAAATGTGATTTTATGACCATGCATCCTCAAATGTTTCTATTAAATTTAAATGGGCATAATCCTTATTTTTATTTGCTTGGCTTATGAAGTTAAGTTTTCCATTAATATCATTGACATTATTGAACAACTAAATAATGTCTCCCCACTTAGGTTGAGATATGTCCTTTATAGATCTTATTAGATGAATAATATCACATATACATATATATATATATATATATATGTATATGTGATATTATTCATCTAATAAGATCTATAAAGGACATATCTCAACCTAAGTGGGGAGACATTATTTAGTTGTTCAATAATGTCAATGATATTAATGGAAAACTTAACTTCATAAGCCAAGCAAATAAAAATAAGGATTATGCCCATTTAAATTTAATAGAAACATTTGAGGATGCATGGTCATAAAAGGACATATATATAGATTACCCTTGAAAATTATCTACAATATATTTAGGAACTTAAATGGTGATCCTCTATAGTAACATCTAAATAGGTTGTTCAAAGCTTTTGAACATTTCTTTTATTACTCCTATCGTAGCATCTAAAAAACTATATGGATATTTTATGTATCTATTTAGGTCTAAAGGGTTCAAATTTATTCTCTTTGTCGAAGAGAATATGTGTTCTCTTTACTCCAAATCAATCTATTTACCTTATGAAATCATATTCTTTATTTTAACCTTTCTCAAGGTATTAGTCTATCTATAAAAATGGAATTTAAATGTTGGTTGCTCAGTAATCACTAGGTCCTACCTTCCTTATTATTATTAATAAAATTACTTAATCCATGAGGTAATATTTAATGTAACTTATTATTATACTTTATCTATAGGAATAGATGAAGGGGATTGGCCCAAAAGAAACATGGTTACGAGGGAAGATGTCCCTAATGCAATAAAATGAGGTATTGCTTTCCTTTATCCATTGACCTACTTTGGGAATAGAATATCAATTATATATTTAGTCTTTCCTTTTGATCTATATATTGAAACCATAGGTTAATTTATTTAAGTATCTTGACCAATTTAAATTTATATCTATGATTATGATCTAGGAGGGGTGACTTGCAAGGCATATTTGGAAGTGGGTAACACTTTTTCAAAATGTACCATCTTTGATGTCTCAAAGAAGTGATGAATGGTTCAAAAAAAGAATGAATACGTCATTTGGATGCTGAGTAGGTTTTGTAAATAATATATAACTAAAGTGTTCCCAACTCTAGTAGTCATAGCAATAGTGATAGGACCCATAGTAGCAAACTTGACTATGCTAGAAAAAATTATCACTACAACTACTTGAAGCTTATTTTTTGGCTTAATGAATTTTAAGAATGTGAATAATATACCACACCAATTTTAGTAAAAATAATAGAGAAAATACTTAAATAATAAGGAATTGGTTGAATTACAACTTTGGGGGAGATAACTAGGGCACTGCTTGTTGTAGTTATCACTGTATAAACCTAAGGTGGAGAACTTGGAGGTGTAATTGAAGATGCCCCTTGTACTAAGATATGAAATTTTAACTCTACATCTTTTTCCATATCCATCTCTTTATCTGATAAAAATTTTGTATCCATTGATTCAACATCTTCTTAGTCAACCTATTTATATTATGATATGTTTTTAGTTAATCTAGATTGAGTGATTCCCTCAGTCATCCATTCATCATATTAATTTATTTTAGTTATTTCATAAAGATATTATGTTTATTGGACGTGAGTCTTAGACATCCATTAGTCATCTCCCCACCCTTTGTCTTATTCCTCACTACCATAAATATAAACATGATATGAATTTAGTCTACCCTTTGTTCTATCCTCCCTCTCCTTCAGTAATTATGCCTATTTCTCTTATACCTCCACCTTCTAGGGTGAAATAGGATGAGTCTTTGGGTTCCTTGTATATGTAATTATTGGTTTGGTAGAAATAGAGGTTGTTCTTATAGAATGCAAAATGGGAGATGAAGGAGATGTAGTGGAAGTAGATGGTGAGGGAGTGGGAGTAGTGGTGATAATGGGAGAATGATAGGTGGTGAATATGGTAGTCTAGTGGATTGGGGTATTACTACTGGTAATATTTTTATCACAATAGATGGTGTCTTATAAAGAGAAACAATAAAAACATGAAAACATAAATTAGGCAAACTTACTTTTTATACTATGATTAGGGGAGGCAAAGTAAGTATGGATAATATCCTAGGTGATTTTTGGAACTTACAAGTCTCTCCTCTTTAGTTAAGAATTGAGGGAAAGTAGTGTAAACTATATATGTAAGGGAGATTGAAGTAAACCCACATCTTTATTCAATATCAGCTTCCTTAGACGAGCCATATTTTTCTTGTATTTCTTCTTCTTCATGTGGAAGAGGTCATGAACATATCTAGAAACCCATTGTTCTTAATTATTTTGGTGTCTAATTCAATAATTATGGGATCATACTTGATCCTCTACGGTACAATCACTAACATGTTTTACCTTATACATTTTTATTTCTACTTTAGTGTCATATTTTGCATTCATGAAGACACTATCATTACTATGGGAATGATGTCCATAGTTGATTTTCACTTTCATATCATATTTATTTGTGTGCTATGACATTTTTCTTGGGGTCCTAGTATTTGAATGGTGCCTAATTCAACGCATAATGTGGTCTAATTATTTGAACTAACTATAAGTGATTCCACCTTGTATATTGCATCTTGCTAATGTTGAGAGGGGTTGGGTGGATAGATGATAGCTTATCCCTTCTTAATTCAACATCTACATTATCATCCAATTGAGAATTAATTTCCTACTCATCTAATTTGTCAGGAAAAATCCTAGGTAGGTATAAAGGAGGTTTCATAATGCCTTCTATCATGATTATAGTGTGTTTAGGATAATACCAATGGTCACCAATTTTTTTAATGGACTTATTTATAGGATCTAAGAGATGGGGAATCATCTTCACATATATTTCTTGATATATAATAGGATAGTTATTATTTTTAATAATTTTCATGTTCTTTATAAATCTATGCACATGGAATATATTAAACTCATCACGCATCATGTTCTTTGGGTAATTAGTAGATGGTTACTAGAGTTCGTCATATGATGAATGCATAGTTTTTGTCACAACATCTAGCACACTGGACATCATGTAGAAGTTTCCATCTAGAAAACTCCTTAAATTTATGATTTAGATCATCAAATTAGAAGTTAATAATCTCACCTAATTCTATGATTTTTATGAAGGTCAAAATAATTGTCCAACAATAGGACCCATATCATTTTGACATAAAAATGGTCAAGAAACAATACATCTTGATCAATAGAGACATGGTAATATTCATACCTAGTCTGAAGACAAAAATGGAGATATCAGAAGGAGGGACTTAAACTACAAAGATGTTATTTTGTTTGAAAATAATCACTTGAGTTTCACTAGAAGAACTCAAATTATTAATAAAGTCTACCTTAGACACTAACTTGCTATACTCACATTTATAAATCCATTTAAAACTTAGGTATGATAAGGGAGTTAGGAAGGGACCCAAAGCTCAATCATTCTCCCCATGTATAAAACCCCATCTTCTATTATTCACAATGGTCCAACCCATAGCCTAGGCCCCAACCTAGTTAATTGGTCCTTCTATCAATGTTGGTTGTGTTATCCACGATCCACCTAGAAACCTTGAGAAATATATTCATTCATTTTATGCCTTAGTAGGTTGTACTACTAAAGAGCATATCACATCCTTTAAAACTAATTTAGGGATGTTGAATGTAACCCATGAAGACATGACATGTAGACTATTTCCATTAACATTACAAGTTAATACCTATGATAAGTTTCTTAATGTGTCGAAAGGTTTAATCAACTCTTCAAAATAATTCTAAATCACATTTATGTTATAGTTTACCCAAATCACCAATGCAAGAGTTGTTTACCAAATAGTTTCCAACATGAGAAGAGAGGTAAATGATCCAATCCAATCCTTCAATTTTATATTTTAAAATATCTAAAATAGACTTGAAACTACCTACCAAACTAATGAGAAATTGGACCTCAAGATGTACAAGAACATCTTATAACCCATTACTAATGCTTTTATATGAAGAGTTCTTGGTATTGATATGTTACATTTAGATTTTGTTGAAGCTATTAATGTTGATAGATAATATAACCCTTAGCTACAATCATTGGCGCCACTTAACCTTGGACCCATTTTTCTAGCTTTCAACCTAATTACAAATGTAAATTAGAAAATTGTATCCCAAAACCATAACCAAGTGTATAATTAGTTACCTTTAACCCATGTTCCACACAACCAACATCTTATCTTCCTAAATAATTATATGCCTAGGTTTAATAAGAAAAAATTTAATCAATCTTTGATACTAGTCAATACTGCTATTACACAGGGTACTAATTTTGATTCTACAAAGACATAATTGGAATATATTAATAAGATGGTGAAGAAATTAAGTAATAATTTTATAAACATGAAAAAATACATAGGTAAAACTAGTGGAAATAATACCAACCAAGGTTTTAGATTCCAAAGGTACAATAAACCTTCAATACTTCTAGAAATAATACAGAGTTGTAGCCACCCAATAAGATATTGTATATCAACATCATGGAATCAACCCTTCCTAATTGGTGTCAAGTTCATAACATGGCACATCATGGTGATCTAGGCTACATCTAGTTATGCATCACCTTTGATATTTTTCACAAGGAGATGTACATATAGTAAGGTTTTACACATTAGTTAGAACCACCTTCCTCTACTTGTCTAGGACATCCCACTATAACAATGGTCTTTAACACCTATGACTTCCCATTTCTAGTGGAAGATAATAAGAAAAAGGATAACATTGATGAGATTCATGCTTTGTATTATTATCATCAAGTAAGGAATAATTACAATTTAAGGAATAAAAGACCTATTACCACTTCAATGTCTCTGAATAATAGTGGTACTACTCTTCTAGATTCCAAAGCAAATAAAAATCCACCCCTCTATAATAGAATGATCAGTTATAGAGTTTAAAGACACATAAAAAAGGAGTTTATAATATCATTCAGGACATGAAAAATATATAGGCTAACATTACCTCTCACGAGTTAGCTAAGATCACCAAGTAAAAAGAGTTGTTGATTAAATCCTTAACTAGAATATCATCTACTAACAAGTCAAAATTTACACATGCAAATGTAATGGTAGATAATGATAATATTTAATTACCACATTTTATGTTGACTATCAAAATTTTCATAAATAAGGTACACATCTATTTGGTTGACTTAGGTTCCTCAACCAATGTGATGTTAATAGTTGTAAGTAATAAGTTAGGCTTAACCCACAAAAATTCAAAGAGAGTTGTCTTATAGTTGTACAAGTCCTATGTACCATCATTGGAGAATTGAATAATGTACACATACAACTAGCATTTGAGCCATATTTATAGTAGTACATAGATATCTTGGTCATTGGCATTCCAAAATATTATAGATTTTTATTGATCATACAGTGATCCAAGACATTAAATGGGTATATGGCCATCAGTTTCTCACACATGTGGTTGCCTTGAAAAGGAGTATATAATAAAATCCAAGTGGACTATGAACCAAATATGAGACATATGAATATGGATTAAAATGATAAGAATAAGAAGGTCAACTTTGTATCTTTGTGTACATGTGTTTACACTTTCATTACTAGGTAAGAACATGCATTTCATGAAAAATAATTTTAAGTTCCTTCTTAGCTATGGACTCTTAATTTTGATGGAGAAACATAAAAACAAGGTTTGGGTATTGGTGTGGACATGATTGATGCAAACATAAAGTAGTATTTGGCTACTTATAGATTCCAGTTCTCATGCACAAATAATAGAGCTCGGTATGAAGATGTAATCCTTGGACTTCAATTTTCACTCAAGCACAATGTCAAGTAGGTACAAACCTTTGATGACCAAAGTTTTTCTATTAAGCAGATCATAAATAAATATCAATGTAAAATTACTTATTCAAATAAGTATAAGCACTAGGCATGGTCCCTGATTGGGTCCTTTGAAGCATTCGACATTAATCCTATCCCAAAAGAATAAAACCATATAACATACTCCCTATCAACCTCATCTACCAATATAGACATTATCTAAGAATTTTTAATGAAAAAATACTCTATGGAGCTAGTCCTTTATCCTTTTATCCTAGTTAATGTGGATAAGTTCTAGGTGTTTAAGGATGATCAACATATTATGCAATTCATGACTAGTTTTGGAGAATTTGAATCTTAGTTAATAGATGAAAAAGATGTTGAACATGTTTGAATTGAATAACTAGGAGAGGATGGTTTCTTATAATTAAAGGAAAACCACAAAACCTTTATGAATGGTATATATGGAAACACCCTTCAATGTAAACCCCTAAGCTCAAAATCAAAATCAAATTAAAGTAATTGAATATAATTTTTCCAAAGAGAATATGGGCATTAACCAACATATTTATTATGTGAATATTGGGCTAAGCTGCATTAAAAGTGAGAAATAGAATTTGATAAATCTACTGATAGAATACAAGGATTTGATCACTTGGACATATGAAAATTTGTAAATCTTTGACCCTAGGGTCATTACACATATTGTTCCATTGAATCCATATCATAAGACTTTTACATAGAGATAGAGGCTAGTGAATCCAATTCTATAACCTCAAATTCAAACATAAGTATAGAAGCTACTAGATGTCAAGATAGTATTTTCAATCTAGAATTTAACTTTGGTAGCTAATCTAGTACTAATCAAGAAGAAGAATAGAGAAATAAAAATATGTGTTGATTTTAGAAACCTCAATAGAGAATAAGAGAAGGATAGTTACACATTGCCTTCATTAGATGAGGTAATTCATATGTTAAGTGAGTCTGAGATGATTTCCCTATTGGATGGATTCTTAGGTTACAAAAAAGTGCTAGTAAAATAAAAAGATAGGATTAATACTACCTTTACCACTAATTGGGTTAATTTTACATATAAAAGGATGCCATTTGGCCTATTCAATCTAGGAAAAGCCTTATATAGAGACAAAAACTTTTATTTATAGGGATTTGTTGGTAAATTTATTGTCATATATATGGAATACTTGACAATGTATTCCAAAGACATAATTTATCCTATAGATCACTTGTAGAGATTGTTTGATAGATGAATAAGGTATGGAGTTTATATTAATCCAAATAAGAACATCTTTAGAGTTGTTAAAGGGAAACCACTAGGCCATTTCATCACTAAAGATGGGATTCCATTGATCCAGATCAAGTCCAAATCATTTCCAAGCTAACACCTCCCAAAAAGAATAAAGAGCTAAATTCCTTATTTGGTATGATAAACTCTATAAGAAAATCAATTTTTAGATTTACAAGGATTATCAAAACATTAAACACCTAGCTTAAATAAGATGACAAAATAGAAGGGACAACATAAGCCTAAATTTTTTTTAAGACATCAGAACTACTATTGCTCAAGCTCCAACTCTTATTAGTCCATACATTAGTAATAATTTCTATCTTTATTCATTTTCTTTGGAACATATCTTATTTGATATGCTTATACAAAGGTAGAATATAAATAACATCAGATTGCCTTCATGAGTTCCAATCTTAAGGATGTTAAATTTAAATAATCCATGATAGATAAACAAATATACTTCCTAATCAAAGATGTGAAAAATTTTAGGCATTATATTTTGAGTAAAAAAATATACACCATTATTCTAAACCCAAATATAAAGCTCACACTTGGCCAAAATGAGTTTGGTTAAAGAAGAGACAAATGAATGGCCAAACTTCAATATTTTCACCTCAAAATTAGGGTATCCAAGATGGTAAGAGGATAGGGAATCATCTAGTTGATTACCAAGACTGATCCATGAATTAGTATTGAACAAATTAATGAAACTTAGGTAATGTGTGGTGAGGGGTACACTCATATCATCTATTGATTTCTCATGGGAAGTTATCATCTTAAGCTAAATATAGAGTATATATTATCCCTTAGGATCAAATAAGCTTATTACATGATCAAGAAAAGAGTCTTATATAGAAGGAACTATGAAGGCATCTACTTGAGATGTGTTTTAAGAGATGAAGCTATAGACATCTTAGAAAACATACATTGGAATATTAGCAATGGTCATCCTTTAGGTAACACAAAAAATCACAAAAATTTGAGGATGGGATGCTATTAGCCTACAATCCTCAAATATGAAAACAACCACATCAAGACCTACCATGAGTGCTAGATATTTGGGAAAATGGAATTGAAGATTGCCATGCCTTTACATCTAGTTGTCAAAGGATGCCATTTTTTCCAATGGTGTCTTGAATTAATTATGATGATAAACCCAAACTATTTGGCAAGGAATAAATTTTTCCTAATAGCTATTGACTAATACATTAGGTGGAGAGAATTTGTAAGAATAGATAATTCTAGAGCAATTAATGTCATTGAGCTTATGAAATAAAACATATAGACTAGGTTTGGCACTCCCATTTCCCTATTTTGTAACAATGTTACAACTTTTCAAAATACTTAAATTATAGAATGGGCTTATGACATTCAAATCATAATCAATTTATACTTCAAATACTATCCAAAAGGGAATGAGGTAGCTAATTCTATTAATAATAATTTGATTATTTTCATTAATAAATCAACACAAGACAAACTAGGGAATGGTATGTCTTATTAAAACATGCACTATGGGTAGAGAGAACAAGGTATAATCAAGCCCTCAAGGCTTTATATTTTATACTAGTATATGGGTAATAACAAGTCTTCCCCCTTAGTATCAAGATCCCAATGTACAACTCATGAAAGAGTACATGGGGGAAGGTGAAATAATCCAATCTAGACTAATGTAAATAGTCTAGGTAGAGGACATAAGAACTGAAGCACTACACAACTTCAGTAAATGTCAGGATATTGTTAAAAAATGATCTGATAAGAGATTTAAGAAAAATGCTTTCTATATTTAAATCTTGGTGATTTTTCATGACAAGGAACATGAAAATAAAGTTCATCATGATAAGTTCAGTAATTTATGTATTGGACCATATTAGATATCATAAATCATAGGTAACAATCCCTTCTGCTTGAAGGACATAGAAAGTAATGACATTGCTTTCATAATCAATGAATTTTTTTTAAAAGATTATTTCATGGCTACTCCAAATGGATATTCCTCAGGATGACTATAAATGGAGATGTACATGTAGGATTAGAATATATTTCATACTTTATAGTTTCATATTTCCTATTTTCTTATATTAACAATTCCTATTTTATGTACTTAATTTTTAGTAGTTTAGTTTTTATGCTTTCTAGATTAGTTTTCTAAAATTATAGAATAAATACAACTAATTTCATATATTGAGGTTACAAAAGATTTGTTGTAAACAAGGAGTTCAAATAAAAGGATGTATAATTGGTATTCATGAGGATTTTAATCTCATTGTAATTGAGCTTATGGGATTGAGGTATGTGTTATGACTAAATTAGGTTCTACCTAAATTAAATGAGTTTTCTATACCTTTTGGATTTACTTTGATATATTCTTTCCATCATTTTACAATTCATTCCACCTCTAAGGATTAATTTTACTCTTACATGATAAAAATTAGATGTGAGATAATAAACATATAAATGGAGACACACTAACATTAACATATTGATCAAATATTTTTTTGTTATACATACAACCAACCAATGGTGATTCTCAATCCTTCTTCTATCCATGTTTCAAAAAGAAAAACCATATAGAATGGTATAATATGGGTGATTCAATTAATATATAATGAGTCTATGGATATCTATCTTGTAGTAGAGTGAGGATTTAACTAGAATCAAATATATATTTGTCAGTGTTATAGATGTATGGATAATAGCAGAGCAATACCTAGGTTTCCATTACTATTTGGTTATAAAATCTAATGTCATCATTAAACCTATAATGTTTATCCAAGACTTTGTCAAAATTCTCATAAAAATGGGAAATTAAGTTCATGAAATCACACATGAATCTAACGAATGAAAAGGGTTAGTATGTTTCATGAGGAAGTAGGAGTCTTTTCTAAGGAATGGTTTGCTTATTCTTTTCTTGTTAGAGCTAAAATTTTGGGTTATCAAATACTTAGGATTATTTTCCCCACCAAGTCACCATTTGTTTTTCCTAACACACATAACCCATTTGAAAATTGAAATAGGGACCCACTTCTAATTGAATGCTCTTATTCAGGGTATTATGAAAAAAAAATTGACTTGGAGTTTGATAAAAGTAACTTCAAATAATTTATCTGACACTAGGAGGAATTTATCTTCCACTCTTGAATTCTATCATTTTATTGACATGATATACAATAATCTACCTTGAAGTTTTAGTATGCCCAGGGTTATAGGAGAATCAAAGCTACACATAATCCATTTTAAATTATTTAACTCTTGCCTTTGATTTCATTTTACCATGTTTTTAATTATGTAGATCTTTGAATTACGAACTAGTGACTTATTAGTGTTAGACAAAATTTGGCTACCATAGGATAATGTCATAAAAATTTTCATTTTGCAATACATGTTAACATAGTTTAAGGTAAATTTGATAAGTTTAAGGTAATGTTAATTCTAATCCTATGCTTGTCTAGTCATTTCATGTCATGATTCAAGATAGTTGAAGTGATGTTAAGGGTTTATTGTGTATTTTTAAGTCGTATGACATGTTTTAAGGTCATTTATACTCCCTTTAGTCTATAAAATTGCCCAAATAAGTTTTAAACACTCTTTACTAATGTTATAACCCATTTGAGATGCTTTCTTGATCATTTTGTAACATTACATGAAAATTATTATAAGAAATGGTAGGTGCATAGTAAAGGGAATTTGATGACTGGTCACCCTATATCTATATAGGCATCTACAAGCTACATGAATACTTGTCCCATCTATTCCATTAGGTTTCAAGGTAGAGTATGATAATTCTCTTAAAAGGGGGGGTTTTCAAAGGATAGTTGTAATTTTTTAGTGTGGATTTTCAATCCAAAACACTCCCATGGATCCATCCACCCTTATTAGGCCAAAATCCATGCATGGTAGTGAGTTTATATACTAAATAAGTCATAAAATACTTAATTTTTCCATCTTCTTCTTGGCAAGATAATGAAGTCCAAATTTAAAAGTTTGGTCCATATAGAGGAGAGAGATAATTAGACTTGATATTCTAAGGGGATCCTATTGGAATTGAAATCCATGGCCATGATTATCATATTGATGGGCCCTCCTTTATGGACAATCATTAAGAACATAGGCTGGTCTAAAACACTACAAAAACCCCATATGCTCAATTTTATCCTTAAAATGGTATTTTGAAGGTGGTTGGAACATATATTAAATTACTAAGGATATATATGGTCCATAAAGACATTCCACATGCTATTCCAATCCCTACTTGGCATATGTGACATCAATAAAGAAGAGTTTTTCATGTTTAGATCAGATTATAGGTTGAAAACATGGAGTTTATGATGTTATATGGTTTTCAATAGATTACAGTATGAGGATGAGGATAAAAAATAATATTTTATCTCTATATAAAACTATATATGTATATTAAACATTTATCAATGCCCACTCCACACCAAAACTTCCCAATTGGATGGTGACTAGCAGTCTTCCATAAGTATCCATCATGAATCTTGAGAAAAGTGAAGAACACCACTATATGGAATGAGTGATAAGTAGTATATAGTGGTGTGGTTGATATAATAGAAACATATTTTTATCTCATTAAATCTTGGTCAATGCTAAAAATAGCAAGAGGTCATTTTTTCATGTTTATCAGTTGACTGTCCGTAACATGTAGACTAATGAAGGACAACATGGCTATTGGTTTGAACATAAAATAAAACCAATATGGGAATTGGTTTTATATTTTTTTAAATGGTATATCATACCTATATAATAATTCTATCCATTTTTCCATCTCATCACCAACTAATCAAGGCAAGGCTACTATCATCCTAGGTTTGAGATTGTGTTAAAAGCCTACCTACACAAAAGTGAACTAAAAAGTGATAAATATTGCATTATTAGTGTAATATGAGGGTCATAAACTAACGGGGTAGGTTATGAGAAATTATAATATCATATTCAATGTTTGTATTTCCTAAAATTCATATTAAATAGGTTTAAAATAACAAAAAGGAGACCTACAAATTTGCAGACCTTTAGGTCTCTTTTTCATATGAAACTCAATGCATAAATGCATTAGAGATAAAGTTAGAGGGTTAAATTAAATATGGTAACTATTTAAAAGTAGTTGATAGATGTGTATAGGATGAATAAAAGGAGAATAGTGAGTTGGATAATCACCCATGAAGTCCAATAGATCCATCCTACTGCCTACAGTCATGCAGTCATAAACACCTACAAGCCTAATGGAGATTTTAGGTTTTTCTTCAACTGTGAAATTTAATATGCAATATTTCATGGAAATTGGGTTTAAAATTTTTGTTAATAAGTGATTTATCATGTTGAAATTTAGTGAAGTTATGAACATACCTACACTAAAGTCAAGTGTCAAGGAACAAGCTTCTAAGTTCAAATTTGTCAATTGACTTACAAACCCTCACAAAGAACTAAGTCAAATTATAATGGGTTAAAGAGTTTATATTCTTCAATAGACAGCTTGAAGAGGTTATAATAGGTGATATATAACTTAATTAACTATAATAATCCATATCAAGAACTAAAATACCTCTTTTATTACTTTAAAACTCTTTGAAATGGAGACCTATGGGTTGCAGGTCTGAGAGGCTATTTGTGGAAGCTTGGAGTTGTATCAAGAAAATACATGGGAAGGAATGAATATTGAATTATTTAAAAATAATATTATACTCTAATTTTATGCCATTAGTTTAGGGATTAACTTCATATGTAGTATGAATAATCATTAAGATGATAAATATCTCAAAACCCTATTTTAACCTCAAGAGGAGCTCAAAGTGGCATAATATTTTTCTTTCAACATGAAAAAGGTTGTGCATGGGACCAACTGATCTTCAAGGATTTCCATAGGGTCCCCATACTCTCAAAATGTATCATTGGTTTATAAGTTGAGTAATTCAACTTTATGAACCATTGCTAAGAAAACCAACTCCTTTAAACCATACCTAAACCCTTATAATGACCCAATGGAGGAGTTCAACCCTCAAGTGATTTAAAATAAAAATATTTGAAATTTTAATGACTCTAGTGTCATATTAAAGTCTCATGGACACCTAATAAAACCTTTTGGTGGTACGTATAAAGGTCATGATGTATGAAATTATCATATAAGATAATGTACAAGCCTAATTATGAAGATAATAAGATTGAAATGCAAGTGGAAGTGAGTATTAACAGCCTCATAAGTTTTTTGAAGCCTCATAATAGGATATAATAATATTTAAATTCCAAGATCACTTGAGAGAGCCTTAAAATGGTCAAGAAAACTCAAATGCACACTTACAGGCTGGTGCCAAGAGAGTGAGTTGGAAGGGGCAAGTTTGTATAAGAAGCCTGAGATATGAAGTTTAAAAGAGATACAAAGATAATTAATAGGTAAAAATATAGTTAAAAGAGTCTATTTTTTGTAAACAACCATGGCCAATCGAATTCTAAAGTTCAAATTCCATAGTTTTACCTATACCTTGTTTGCTTGATTATAGTCATGTATGAGAGTGGGTAAGAAGGACTTTATCCAAATAAGGAGGCTCAAAGAGGGTAATGTTATTCTAAGGATTTTATTAAAATAATATAAGGTGTTTGATATCTTAAGAAATTTTTATGTAACTTAAACCTCAATCAAATCTCCAAGTCTACTATCACAGTCCTGTACACACCAATGTGCCTAGTCAAGCAAATAATAAGAAGATATAAGTATATTTATGATCATGAAAAGATTACATTCAATATATTATGTTTTAATATGATTTTATATGAATTATCATACCATCAAAAATCATTGGAACCTATTAACTTATTGATAACTTACTCTAGTTAGCTTTTGGGCATCAACATATATAAGGGCTAGGGTTTTGACCATTTTTTAGTTCACCCATATACACAAGGTTCCAAACCATAAAATTTTACATAGATAATTATTATGAGGTATTAAAATTTAATGTTTTTTTTTATTTGAGTTTCACATGTGTGATGTACGTGTGGAATCAAATCTCAGTTTCTAGGCCTAGAGACTTAATTGAGGGCTAATTATGAAGAGGAATAGGTGGATAAGTATACTTTCACTTAGTGTCCAGTAATGAAACTTTGTATAGAGTATGAATAACATAGTGGGTACTCAAATGTATTATTTTTTTTCAAATAGAATCTGTAGAATGTTGTAGACAAGGAGCTTTGTCTTTTTTGAGGGTTATAAGGAAATGAATATAAGTATGGGCTTTAGGTGTGAAATGGAGTGTTATAAAGTTTTTGAGTCATAAAATGGGATTTATATAGGTTTTATAAGGTGTGTGTATATATATATATATATATATATATATATATATATTTAATATAGATATAGTACATTTATGAAGATAGAAGTAAGGTTTGAGACTTTTGGGCCAAAGAGAGTTAATAAAGCTTGTGAGCTTTTGAGGATAAAATAAGTTTATAAGAAATGCAGAAGAGTGGAATGAAAGATCCTAAAATCATAATAAAAATGACACATGTAAACACATATACTTTAAAAATAATAATAATAATAATAATAATTGGAAGTTCAATGAATGGGTTGATGAGTCACCCAAGATGACTAAGACTTACTTTACACTACATTGA
The DNA here is from genome assembly GCA_037957365.1 of Torreya grandis. NCBI lineage: Eukaryota > Viridiplantae > Streptophyta > Pinopsida > Cupressales > Taxaceae > Torreya > Torreya grandis. The sequence goes on along the minus strand of JARHVA010008971.1, from coordinate 357,362 downwards.
TGAAGATAAGATTAATTAAAAGCATACACATGTTGATAAAGGACTTCATAGATACATATTTTTAGGTATTATTTATTATAACCTACTATTTAATGAGGGAACACTTTTTAATGAATCTCTTATATGCCACTTCTCTCTCTCCTTCTCTCATTCTTTATATATACAACCTTGCTTAGCTTTGTAAGGATTATTTGGCTAAGTATGGCAAAGACCCGCTCAAATGAACACTTTTTATTACCTCTAATTTGAATTAAAATGTTATTTTAACCTTATGAAATATTTATCTTAGTGTATATATGTGATTGTTCATGATTGATATTGGTAGTGTTATAACTGCTTCTCTTTTGTCCTCTCATTCTTACCTCTTTGCAAGCAAGTTAATGTTTTTCAGGTCACATGAAGGGTTGTAGATGGTTATGTATAGAATTATGTGTGTAATATATTTTCCTTTAGTGTCTCATGTAATACCTCTTGGTTATCACCTGCTAGTTCATGCATTTACCAATACCTTTATGATGGAATATTGATGTGAAGAGAACCTAGTATTGAATTTGTGTGTTATATCTAGTCTTGCTTCATTTTAATAGTACATAGGTAGGTGGAAGAGAAAAATTTGGTGTATTACCCCTTAATTAGTTTTATTCCATGTTATCCTCTTCCCTTTCCCTTTGAAAACTACTAGTAAATAATTGAGAGCTTAATTGATACATCCAATGGAGCTAGAATTTGGTGTATTACCCCTTAATTAGTTTTATTCCATGTTATCCTCTTCCCTTTCCCTTTTAAAACTACTAGTAAATAATTGAGAGCTTAATTGATACATCCAATGGAGCTAGCCCTATAATCTAGAGGTTTAATATACTTATGGTTTACCCATAACATAAGAATATTCCAATTTTATAGCTCAATTGAAGGGGTTTGAACCCACCCTCTCAATAGTGAAAATATGAGCTATAAAAGTTTACACACACCCAGTGGGACTAATTACCATCTATTGAATGAATGTTTGGTGTTTTCCTTCAATACATTAGCCTTTAGAGCTAAAAACTCAAACACCAATGGTGATTCCAAATGAATCTCATCTGGTATAAATAGTCAGGGTACCTCAAAAGTATAAAATTGGTATGTATCATTAATCATACGATCAAAATACTTCTTATGTACCTTCATATCAATCTTTTCAAGTTAATGTTATTTTTGGATTCTCCTCAATTATCCCTCAAACAGATGCCTACCAAGTTTACCAATAGCCCACCTATCCCTCTAATAAACCTTTTAATAAGTGTGTTACTCCTTATTCATTATTATATAGCATTAAACAAACCATACTAGACCTTTTAAGAATGATGACATGGATTGATAGAGAAGTAGATCATGATGTATCTTATCCTATATATACTATTTAAGAGGTTAAGGATATCTTGCAAGTCTTTTGGAGGTGTGGGAATTTATTGAGGATAATTATCCAATAAATGAAAATATAGATGTTAAGAATCTAATACACTTAGTGGAAGATAGGATGATGAGATGGGACCAGGATAAAACCCAATTCAGTTAGTCTTATGCACCTTCTCCCACACCAAGTCATCTTTAATTTGCTCCAAATCTCCTCTAAGATATAATAAAACATCAAAATAAGCCCAATGAATCTCTTAATGAGTTCACTAGAACTAATATTCCATGTTGGAAGACTTGTGATCCCCAAGAAAAACCTATGTCTATTATAAATCCATTCACTCTTCTCAAGATCCAAAGACTATTACATCTTGGAGGCCTTCTTGGACTATGAATCCTAATCATACGATACAAATTGTTGAAAATGAATCTTCTCCTATGCCCATCCAAAGTCAAGAGAGATAAAAGGTTATAAAAGTCACACCAAAAGGATTTCTAAGTTGGAAGGAGATTTTTCATATGTAATCCTAATATAAACAAGGAATAATAATGTTGGAGGTCAGTACAAGAGATACTTCAAACCCCTCAAGTAATTCATATACCATTGAAGTTGTAAATATCTAAATAACATCTAATCAGCCTAATTCTCTTTAAATTCTATGTTCGAAGGTGAACTTGTCAAGAAAGAATGATGATGTGGTTGTATTTGAGAGGAAAGATGTTTAAAATATAGGTGAATCTCAATAAAGTTTTGAAGAGAGTGTTTCTAGTGAACACTATGAAGATATTATCATTGGCACCCCCCTTGGTGGAGAAGAAAACAAATCAGCTTTCAAGGTTGAATAGAAGTCTCTACTTTTAAGCAAATAGTTGGACAACTTTATAGATGTCACAAATGTTCAAGTGGATAAACTTGGATAGTATGGCTTTGAGGTTGATGAAGAATAAAACACATCAATTTTTACATAAGAAGAAAAAAAATAGGTGCTATATATTAAGTGTGCAAATGGGCTTCCATTATTCATGGAGGAAGAGGAAGACCAGTCCAGTCTTGATGAATAAAAAGACAATCATACAATAGTCGAAAAAATTATAGTTGGACATGAGGCAAGTCTTATTAAAGATACATTATATATTAGCCTTTTTTAACCTCATGAATAATATAAATATTTGAAATATGTTGTAATGTCTCATAGTGATCAGTTGATGGAACTTGAGGAAGATAACTTACAACAATGTCATCATCTCATTGATGAGGTTTAAGTGTTTGATTAACATGTTGTTCCCCAAGAGAAAGGTAAGCCTAGTATTGAATCTGATATCTTTTCAAGTGATGAAGAATAATATGCCTCTTGGGAAGAATTATAAATGTTTTTCTCTATTTTGTATAATGAACCTATAGCCCATGAGGAGAGTGTTAATGATGTTTCCTTAGCCAATGAGCATTATTAAGAGATGCATGAGAAAGCTCTTAAAGATAATATCATGATTGATGATCTTCTTTAACATCATGGACAAGTAAAAGAAGATATTGAAGACATGTAGAAGTCCTAATTAAACATGTTCAAAGAGTTTTAAGAGTTTGATAGGATAACACCTCAAGAAAATCAATAAAAAGTTATTAATGAGCAGTACAAAGTGCCTAGAAAGCCAAAAAATTCTAATAGTCATCACCAAGAAGTTTAATTTATTGATGTATAAATATATAATGAGTACAAAAGTTCCCAAGATGAGCAATACATTGGATTTTAAAATCTAATAAAATATGAGGTGGTTGTTGCTTCCCTTACAAGTCAAGGTGTGATCAAATTGGAGGTCTCTCACATTTCCCAAAAGAGACTGAAGATCTAATGAGTTTGTGTTTTTTGGAGACATGTTTTTTGATCATCCACTTGAGATCATATAAATTATGTTCGTAAATAAGAATTATAGTTCATAAAAATCTATATTCAAAGGGTAGCTTGTTCCACAATATGTCTTATCTCATGAGGCAACTTATCTAAGAAGCTTTCTTTTTGACCTTATAGGAGGATTCTTTTCAGGTTAGTTGTATATAATAGTCTTTGATTTATTTTCCCTAAGTGTTTTTTAGCACAAGTGTTTGTTGTCTTCTATAGTTTACTTTTATTTGTGTGTTGTTTCTTGTCTTGTTGTGTGTATGGAGGTAGTCAATTGTCTCATTCATTCCAAGATGTTTTCAATAAAGTACTAGGATCAAATCAGGTATGTAGTAGTGACTCCATTTCTTAATGTATGGACTACACAATTGGTATATAATGTAAACCAAGCATGAAACCCTAGGATGTCACCAAAGATGTTACAAAATTTTTGGATACCATAGGATAGGGTCATAAAAAGTTTCCTTTTACAATTCATGTTATCATAGTTTAAGGTAAATTTGATAATTTTAAGGTAATGTTCATTTTGATCTTATGCTTGTTTAGTTATTTCATGTCATGCTTTAAGATAGTTCAAGTTATGCTAAGGGTTTAGGGTGCCTTTTCAAGTCATATGGCATGTGTCAATCTCATTTTATACTCCCTTTAGTCTATATAAGTGCCCAAATAGGTTTCAAACACTATTTACTAATGTTATAACCCATTTGAGATGCTTTCTTCATAATTTTATAATATTCAAAGAAGAATATTTTAAGGCATGGAAGGTGAAAAATAGATGGAATTTGATGAATGGTAACCCCATATCCATATAGGCATCTAAAATCTCCATGAACACTTTCTCCATCTGTTCAAGATGGAGTATTCTAATTATCTTGAAAAAGAGGGGTTTTTAGAGGATAGTTATAGGTTTTCAACATGGATTTTCACTTCCAAAAACTCCTATGGATCTATCCAAACTTCACAATCGAAAATACATGCATGATAGTGATTTTTATGTCTGAAAAGGGCATAAAATACTTCCTTTTTTATATTGGCTCCTTCGCAAGCTTATGAAGGCCAACTTCAGATGCTTGGTCCATATAGAAGAAAAATAATTTATATGTGATAATTTTACTTGAGGATGTGATCACAATGGCCTTAAAATATATGTCCATAGTTCTTAAATTGGTGGCCCCTCCTCTATGAACAATCAATAAGAAGACATGATGGTCTAAAACACTATAAAAACCCCATATACTATATTTTCTCCTTGAATTGAAAGTTTAAATCTTTTTGGAAGCATGGAAAAAATTATATAGGATTTATAGGGTATGTATAGATATTCCACATGCTATTTGAAGACCCATTTGGCACGTGTGATCTCAATAAGGAAGAGTTTTGTTCATTTTTAGAGTAGATTGTAGTTAAAAGCATGGATTTTTTGATGTTATAATGTTTTAAATAGTTGATAGTATGATGATTATTATCCCACATAATATTTTAAATCCATATAAAACTCTACAGGTCCATTAAATATTTCTCAATTCCTACTCCACACCAAAACTTCCCAATAGGATGTTGACTAGTTGTCTTCCATAAGTATCCATCATGATCTTGAGAAAAGTAAAGACCACCACTACATGGAATGAGTGAGAATTATTTTACATTGGTTTGGTTTATATCCTAAAAAAATTATCTCATAAAATCATGTTTAATGCTAAAAGAGAAAAATATCATTTTCTCATGTTTATGAGTTCACTGTGCATAACTTGCAGACTAATGAAGGATGACATGGCTATTGGTTTGAATATAAAATAAAAACAATATGTGAATTGGTTTTATATGGTTTTTAATGGTATATAATAATTATATAATAATTCTATAAAGTTTTTCCATCTCCTCACCAACTCATCAAGGCAAGCCTACTATTATCCTAGGTTTGAGACTATGTTAAAAGCCTGCCTACACAAAAGTGAACTGAAAAGCGATAAATATTGAATTTTTAGTGTATTATGAGGGTAATAAAATAATTATGCAGGTTATGAGATAATTTAATATAGTATTTATTTTTTTATGGCCCAAAATACATAGTAAATAGACCTAAAATGACAAAAAATAGACCTATAGGTCTACAGACTTGTAGGTCTCTTTTTCATATGAAATGCAATGAATATATGAATTAGAGATGAGGTTAAAGGGTTAAATTAAATATTTTAAATATTGGAAAATAATTTATATATTATTAGGTTTAATAAAGTAACACTAGTGAGTTGGGGACTCACTCATGAACTCCAATAGATCTATCTTAATGCTTATAATCATATAGTGCTAAGCACCTATAGGCCTAATGGAAATTTTAGGTTTATTTCAAATGTGAAATTGAATATTAAATATTGAATTTATATTGGGATTAATAAGTTTTTATATAATTTATGGATCATCTTTAAGGTTAGTGAAGTGATGAACACACCTACACTGGAGTGAAGTGTTAAGGAACAGGCTTCTAGGGTCAAATATGTCAATTGGCTTACAAACCCTCACAAAGAACTAAGTCAAATTATAATGGGTTAGAGAGTTTATATTATTAAAGATAACACCTTAATATGTAACTATAATTTATATATACCTGATTTAAGTGCTCATAATCCATAACAAGCACCAAAATACCTCTTTTTGGGCTCTAAAATTCTCTCAAATGGAGACTTATAAGTTTTAGGCTTGAAAGGCTATTTGTGGAAGCTTAGAGATATATAAATAAAATGAATGGGATGGAATATATATTTAAGGAGTGATATAGAATCTTATAATCAAATTATATGCCATTGGTTTAGGAATCAAAGTCTAATGCAGTATAAACAACCATTAAGATGATAAAAATCTCAAAACCCTATTTCAGCCTCAAGAAGAGCTCGAAGTGGCACAATATTTTCTTTGGAACATGAATCAATTTGTGCATGGGACCAAGTTATATTTAGGTATATTAAAATTTTCCATATATTTAAAAAATTTATCATTTGTTCATAATTTGAGGCCCTCAAATTTATGAACCATTTCTAAGAAAATAGCTCCTTTAAACCCTATCTAAACCCTTTTAATGACCAGATGAAAGATTTCAGCACTAAAGTGATTTAAAATTAAAAAATTTGAATTTATAATTACTCTATTGAAATTTTAATGTCCCATGGATACCTTATAAAACATTTTGGTGGCACGTATATAGAACTAGCCTAAAAGTCAATGTACAAGCCTAATTATGAAGATAAGAAGATTTAAATGTAAGTTTAATTAAGTATTAAGAGCCTCCTAAGTTTTTTTAAGACTCATTAGAGGAGATAAGAATGTTTAAATTACATGAGAACCTTGGAGATCCTTAAAATGGTCAAGAAAACTCAAATGTACACTTACAGGATAGTACTAAGAGATTGAGTTAGAAGGGGCAAGTTTGTACATGAAGCTTGAGATATGAAGTTTCAAAGAGATATAAAGAGAATGAATAGGTCAAAATATTGGTCAAATAGTATTGTTTTGGTATACAAACATTTCCAATAAAATTATAAATATCAAATTCCATAGTTCTACCTATACCCTATTTGCTTGGTTATAATCATGTATGAGAGTAAATAAGGACTTTGTCCAAATACAAAGGGTCAAAGAGGATGATGTTGTTATAAGGATGTTAGTAACTGAAGATTAGGTTTTTTAGAGCTAAGTAAATTATTATGGAACTTAAACCTCAATCAAATATCCAAGTCTACTATCATAATATTGTATGTACCAATATGCTTAGTTAAGAAAATAAAAAGGAAGGTCTAAGTATATTTGTTCTCTTTAGGATATTACCTTAAATATATTGAGTTGTCATATTATAGTAAAATATTTTTTATAAAATCATAAAGCATTGGAACCTACTAACTTATTGAGAACTTACTTTAGTTACCTTTTGGGCATGAGCATACACCTAGGCTAAGGTTTTGACCATTTCTTGGTTCACCAATCTACACAAGGTTCTAGACCCTAAAATTTAACATGAAGAATCATAATTAGGTTATAAAATTGAACAAAACAACTTATTATAGTTTCACATGTGGGAGGGATGTGTGGAAACAAATCTCAGTTTCTAGACCTAGAGACCTAATTGAGAAGAGAAATAGGTGGATAAGTACACTTTCACTTAATATTTAGTCATAAAACTTTGTATAGAGTAGGAAGATAATAATGGGTACTCAAATATATTATTTTTTTATGTATACACCCTAAATTAGTCAATAAACCACACATATCATGTATGTTCATAGTCCTTTCACAAGAGACTCCGACTGGAGAATATGATCCTTGTTCACATTAGCAATGTCTTTTGTTTTACTTATCTTATTATTCTTTAATTCTTGAGTCACCTTTTTTCTTATTACAAATAATCCATAGCCTTCTAGATAGTCATTTCATCTCAACTAGACTCTATTTCCTATGTTAATTCCATCCCCCTAAGTCTCGAGCCTATAAGACAGGAGTGCTAGGATTGGACTATGGCATTAAACCCTAGGGTGTTTATTTCTAGTGCTCTTATCTAATAGAATTTTTATTTCTAATGGTTAGTTTTCCTAGCTTAATGAGTCATAAACCTTCTTAGCTTTGTCCTTAAGTTTTGTTTGTCTTTCTAATGTTGGCCACATGTGAATAAAGTTACAAAATTCAAAACAAAGAGTCTCCTATATAAATGAACTCATAAGGAATTTTATATATAGAACTTAATAATTTGTCATAGCACATAATTAAAAATTAATTACTAGTTTAGCTTAGCATTCTACATCACACATATATTTGCATGCTTGATCAAGGAAGGGCCTATGTGAAAGTTGATTCTTGCATCTATCATGTGCATTAATTATGCACATTCCCTAAGGGAGAACTACATTTGATTTGAGACCCTAGATTGAGAGTTAATGGAGCCAATGATTAAGATAACAAGGGTTCTAGATTGTGTGATCATACTTCCCCTAACTTAGTTTTTCCTCCTTTTACTTTTGATGTATTTATTGTTTTATGTGTGTAGATAGACCTAGGTTTCTGAAGGTTGAAACATCTCTACAAAGATATCTATTGACATTCAGCATCTGAATTTTCATAGACAAGATCATACAAAGACAATGAACAAAACCCAAAAACCTCAGGTCTCCACAAGTAGTTTTGACAATAGTGGCGAAAAAAAATAGCATTGGACCCTAGGGTGTCCTATTTTGGCACTTATGTCCTTTCACTGAATGAAAGATAGCTCTAGGCTCCTAACATCTTCCAAATCTTACACAATATTTTTCATCCCTTGAATCATTTATTTCAGCATATTTTTCTAGAAAAGTTTACTTCTCTCCCTATGTAATTGATTTGATTAAATTGATATAAATCTATATTTTATTGTATTTAATTACATTTTTACTTTTACTTCATACCCTCTATTGTTTAGGAACTAGATCCTAGTTTCCAAAAATTAATAAAACATTTAGTGAACCTGACTTAATTTGAACAAAAGCTTAAAAACCCTAGGTACACTTAGGGTTTTTCCTTCATACTTTGTACAAAAATTCAATTTCAAAATTATGATTTTTGTATAAATTTTTGTGTATTTATTTTATTCAAAATTATTTTAGAATTTAAATTATTGTAATAATTTTCAAAAATTCTAAAACCCCAACCCAAAACCCTAGATTTCCAAACTAGGTCCTCAAACCCCAAGCCTCCCTCCTTTACAATTTTTAGATAAAAATTTTGGAATTTTTGCAAATTTTTTAAAGTGTTAAAAATATTTTTAAAATATCTATGTTGGTAGTTATTTTTTGAAAAAAATCAATTTCAAATTTATGATTTTTATATGATTTTTTGTGCTTTTATTTTATTCAAATTTATTTTAGAATTTAAGTTATTGCAATAATTTTCAAAAATTCTAAAACCCCAACCTAAAACCCTAGATTTCCAAACTAGGTCCTCCAACCCCAAGCCTACCTTCCTTGCAATTTTTAGGAAAAAAAAATAGAATTTTTGTAAATTATTTGGATTGTCAAAAATATTTTCAAAATCTCTATGTTAGAAGTTTTTATTGCATTTATTTACTTAATAGAACTTTTACATATTCTCTTTGGTGAAGGAAATAAAATGGCCACTAACACACTTCTTACCTCTCATCCCATAGATCATTTTCAAACAATTCTCATAATCATGACAATGAATGGAAAAAATTGCAAAATTTCACATTACCTAAAAATGTGGAAAATTATTTCATTTACAATGAAGATAAATACTATTGTTGTAATAAGGAATATGATGATACATGTGAAATTGATAGTGAAGAAAAAGTAGATGCATATGCTTCTCTCAAACCTATCTCTTTTATTCCCTCTTTTAAATAATTTTTTTTTATAAATGAAAAATGTACTTTTCACCTCAATCCTCCTATGCACAATACACAAAATGAATAAATTAGTCATGCAATTCCAAGTGAACCTCTTTTTGGTGATAATTTGCTTCCATGTGAATCCAATATCTCTCTCTTTTGTTACTTCTATGTTCAAATTACATCAATATAAATGTAATAGAATAAAAATTCTAATGCATAGTTTAAATGATCCATCTTATGCTTTTAACTCTACTTTATCAAAAGAATGCCTAAATGATAACTCTCTTTCTCTTACTTCTCCTATTGCAAATGAAAATAATGCATACACTCCATCCATGGATAACATACATGCACATAATAGTCTAAATTCACATGATAATTTATTTCATATTAGAAAAGAATCAAATTCTTCTATTACACCTCTCCATAGTGACAACGGAAGTGATAATGAGTATGATAGTGAACATGTAAATGAATATGAAAATGACAGTGACTATGAACAAAATTTTGATTATGATAATGCATGGAATAATGATGATTATTATGTACATAGTGAAGAATAACATCTCATGTTCCTAACTCTTCTCCCACTCCTTCTCTCGAACATAATGCACTACGAAATGTTGTTTAAACTATGCATAATTCTATTTCAAACTAGGCACATGTCAATAATAACATCACATCTTCTACTCAATTATAATGTGCTTCACTAAAATATAAATATACCAATAAATCTCCCAATCCACCCTTACTATAGTAGCACTTATTTATCACTCTTAACCCAATGAGAATGGTATCCCACATCCCTCTACTAAGGTAAAAGTTACCATTCCTCCAAAGGTTCAAGTGAGCACACCCACTCTCTATGATCCAATTGCTAAGTGTAGCATTACCATGACTAAAATTAATTATCAAATTCAGTGATTAAATGAACCACTTCAATATGCTAATATACCATCCCAAGAGATTATTTATTGGATGCATGAATTTGGTGAATTAAAACACCATGTACATCTCCTTACCTTGGAAAAAAAGGCTTACAAGTTTTGGATGAATGCCAATGACTTACATCGTAGTCCTCTTCCAAAGACATTTGTAAAAGATTCATTGCCTAAGCATTTATAGATACCATCATTTCCTATATTTGATGGAATTGGAGATCCATTTGTACACCTTCAAGCTTTTTGGAAGGCTTTGCCATCTCATGCAAGTCCTTTAATTTTATTGAAGTTGTTTCAATAGACATTAGTGGGGGAAGCATAGAATTGGTTTTTTATCTATTACACATTGGCTCTTTGCCACATATGATGACTTAGAGGAGGCATTTCTTAGATATTACATATAAAACATGGGCCCTCATGTTACATATGAGAAACTTGCTACATTGCATCAGAATACTTTAGATCTAGTTAGTGATTATATCTTACGGTTCAAGACTAACATGTTAAGATTGATCTACAAACCAGCACATTTATAAATTCAACGTGTATTTATAAAAGGGATTCACCAACATCTCTTTGAGCATATATTATATTAGATAGATTCCTCTTTTAGGCACTTATGCTATACAGTTCTAGCCTTGGAAAATAAATTAGGATTGTTTGAGGTAGATTTAGTTGATTGAATTATTCTAGATTTCACAGTAGTACCTCCATCTATAGATACTAACACTTAGCATCCACTATTTATTAAACAAGATAAGATACCACAACAAAAAAATCAACCAATTAAGAATAAAGATACAATCTCTAGAGCACAAGCTATAATATTCACTACAAAGAATAGATGCAAGGCACCATTACAATTTGATTCAGATCAAGATAGCCCATGTGTCATATTATTAGCACTACTAGATAGGAGGTTAATCACATTACCTTATACTCATCGGTGATATCCAAATATCTTACATAGATAGCCACATTGGCCCTTTTGTAACCATCATCATATTTATAGACACAAAGATAATGACTATTATGGACTCAAGGATTGCATTAATATATGTGTTGATAATGGCATCATAGCACTCACATAGGGGTTACCGAGTTCTCCATCATGGATTCATAGACCTCATTCCTCCACAACTAAGTTATCCTAGGACATTCCTTCACCATAATCATTGGTTACTCATCATGAGAGTAATGTAGCTTCTAGGATGGAGACTCATAGGAGATTTCTTATTCCATCTATTCATAAGGTTTGGAAACTGGTACAATAAAAATAGCCTACATATATCATCATAGTTAGAGGATTACATAGTGTAGTTCCATATACATTTCCAACATAGTCATAGGAATCATAATAGAATACCACTCTAGAGAGATATTCATTAGGACTGAGTTTTTTAGGTCATATATCATGTAACAACCTATTATGGTTAAAATTAAATGAACTCACATCATAGAGTACTACTTTAGAGAGATATTCACTATGATTGAGCTTTCAAGGACTTTGCACATAGCAACCTACTATGATTAAGATTAGATGAGGCCCCATCATAGGTTATAGTTCTAGCTTGATCTAATTCTTAGTAATATGCATCATAATAGAGGCCATAGGGTACTATTTTATGTAGCAATCCACTACGATTACAAATATATATGAACCTTCTTCACAACACATAGTTTTAGTTATACATCTAGTAAGGTTACATTTGGTAGAGTCTCCATGCATAACTATAGTTAGTGCATAATAGATACTATCAGATACAACATATGTTCCTACATAGCATGAGCAATATGGGAGCTTGTTCAATTGGCCATCTAGGTTCGGACAGAGATACATCATAGAGTGATATAACACACATTCATACCAATATCAATTCATACCTTCACTTAGAAAGGAAATGATGGAGCCAAAGGGCTAACCTTGTATTATTGAGCCACCTACTTAGAGGGCTTAGACACATAATTCAAACATCTATTAACATATGCATGATTGCATAGCTTCACTTAATATCCAATGATAGAGCCAAAGGGCCAACCTTTGCATTCTCGAGCCACTCTTAATGAAGTGATATGTATAGAGTCCTATCTTACGTCCCCTTTTACTAAAAAACTAACATTCCTAGCTCCAAATAACCATCCCTATTCAAACCACATTAGCCAAATCCTAATATTACCAATATTTCATTTTACCAATCTTAAACCAACTCACTTTATCAAATCAATTTACAAATTACAAAACAACAAATTTTTACTCACATATAATTCAAAATCAAAACTAAGATCACACTTATCAACAACAATCAAATCACATATCCCAAATACCATTTTACCAAAAACATATGCAACCTTAACATCAATGTTAGATAAATTATTTTTAATCAACTATTTGTAATAAATATACCAATCTATTCCAAAATCCATAACACAATATGCCTAAATTCAAAATTAAAAAAAATACATACATACATACATATATATAACAACATTTAAAAAAAATATACATCACATCAAATACAATCAATCATGAATGGGTATCAAACCCTCATTCTTAGTCTCACTCTCTCCTCTAGTACTAGTCCCATAATCCAACCTAGCACTTGATGACCCCACATCTCCTCGAGCTAATGCATGCCTCTTGCAATGACTCTCACACTCTAATAGCCAACCATGATCCTCATGAAAGTCCAAATATCACCTATGAATATCTATGTACTCATCCATAATCTTCATACTCACTGATCCAAAATTAGGTGGGGTCATCTTATGCCTATCTAGCTCAGCCCTCAACTCATATCTCTATAGAATCCCTATCAAAAATATAAGCATGAATACTGACTATAACTATCACTCGCACTATCAAACCCTCTTCTAGCACATCATTAGGTACATGTCATGTCATCTCTTAGAGTGTTAAATCAATAATGGTCTTGTTGGGGATCAACCAATAATGATTACACTTATGAAAGCAATAAACGCAGAAATAAATCATATAGACAAGTAACTAGAATCAAATAATAGCAAGAACAAGAGATACAAGAAACCACCCTGAAAACTTGTATTAGCAAACTCTTTACAAAAGGAATACAATTGAAGAAACTTCTTTCTTCCACACCTCTCCTAGATGTATAGATCTCTCACTAGATCTCTATTCCTTAAGAGCTATCTCTCTCAAGAACAATCAACTCCAATAGATCTGGATTGATTCAATTCTCTGTACTATTCTTCAACATTACAATTGTCTTCTTCTACTACCTGTAATGTCTAATGAACTATGAAGATCTATCTCTATTATATAATAATAGACACTCATGAGCATGCACTTACAACTGATAGATGCATCTCTAAATAAGAGCTCTAATTTCCATCACACTCAAATTAGAAATGCATGCTTTCAACTAACACTTTGTTCTCTTAACATGCAAACATTCTGTTTGCTCACGGAAATAGGTTCTGCCTGCACAGGTGATCGACGTCGGTCCCTTTTGGCTTAAACCTACCGATGTTGGCCGACCCTAGTCTTCTTCTGACCGGTGTCGGTCGCCTTTGGTTTCCTTCAGACCATCATCGGTGACTACACTCCTACAACTCTTCTTGCTCTTGGATGAAGCTTTTAGCTCCATTCCCTAACAATCTCCCACTTGGAGATAAATAGCTGCACCAATACCTGTACAACAACATCTTCTAGCTCCTCCATCTTCAACTCAATCATGAAGACCAATGAAAGTTAAATGAAGATTCAACTTCTCCTTAGTAACCGGCTTGGTTAACATATCCACAGGATTCCTATCAGTATGGATCTTCTCCAGCTTCAACTCACCATCTTCCAATACCTGCCGTATGAAATGGTACCTTAGCTGTATGTGCTTTGTTCTTGAATGAAAGGCCGAATTCTTGGCCAAATGGATTGCACTCTGACTGTCACTATATAATCTGCAACTCTCATGCTCCCTACCAAGCTCATCCATGAACCGTGTCATCCATATCATCTCCTTGCTAGCCTCCGTGACTGCAATATACTCTACTTCTGTAGTTGACAAGGCAACAACCTTCTGCAACTTTGATATCCATCTAACTGCTGTTCCGCCTACAGTGAAGACATAACCTGTAGTGCTCCTCCTGCCATCCAAATCCCCTGCCATATCTGAATCTACATAACCATGTAGAGAAGTATCTAAACCTCCATAGCACAAATGCTTACTGTTGGTTCCTCTCAGATATCTAAGGATCCACTGAACTGCTTTCCAATGTTCCTTACCTAGATTGGCCATATACTTACCACTCCCACTGCTTGGGCAATATCCAGTCTAGTACAAACCATTGCATACATCAAACTCCCTACTGTGGAAGAATATGGAACCTTACTCATGTACTCTACCTCATCATGTGAGTTAGGACATTGTTCTTTACTCAACTTAAAATGTCCAACCAAAGGTGTAGTTATCGGTTTAGCATCGTGCATATTGAACTGTTTCAACACTTTGTCCACATAATCTTCTTAAGAGAAAATCAACCTGTGATTTTTCCTGTCTCACTTTATGCTCATGCCAAGGATTTTCTTTGCTGCTCCCAAATCCTTCATAGCAAACGTGTGAGCTAATTTCATCTTTAGCTCAGAGATATCCTGCATGTGTGATCCTACAACCAGCATGTCATCTACATACAATAATAGAATAATGTACCTACCATTATCTAATCTCTTAAAATACACACAATGGTCAGATTGACATCTATTGTAGCCATGCTCAGTCATAAACCTATCAAACCTTAAGTACCATTGCCTTGGAGCTTGCTTGAGGCCATACAAGCTTTTCTTTAATCTGCACACTAGTTTCTCCTTACCTTTGACCTCATATCCTTCTGGCTGATCCATATATATTTCTTCATCTAAATCTCCATGAAGAAATGATGTCTTAACATCAAGTTGCTCGAGATGGAAATCCTCTGTAGCAACTAAAGACAGTACAGTCCGTATAGAAGTCATTTTAACAACAGGAGAAAAAATCTCACCAAAGTCAATACCTAGCTTCTGTGCAAATCCTTTCACTACCAATCTGGCCTTATATCTCATCTTTCCATTCTCACCTTCTTTCAACCTGTAAGTCCATCTATTTTTCAGTGTCCTCTTACCGGCTGGAAATTCAACCAAATCCCATGTTTGGTTCTCTCTTAAGGACTCCATCTCCTCAACCATACCACGCTCCCACTAGCTCTTAGACTCAACCTGTATTGCTTCTTCAAAACTCTCTGGTTCTCCACCATCAGTTAGCAATAAATAAAATAAAGAAGGAGAATATCTAATTGGAGGCTTACTTACTCTTTCTGACCTCCTGATGGGCAACTGGGACTCATCCACAAGACGCTGTCCGCCCAAATTCTCTGAATGTGACCGACCTCGGTCACTTCTAGGTCTGTTATTGTCTACTGTCAGTTCCATCTGACTGACCTCAGTCTCTGACCTGTCGGCATCGATTCTTGTACGGCCTACATCGGTCTCTATACGGCTGACGTCAGTTCCTACTTGACCGATGCTGGTGTCTGTGTTTTCCTTCCTGTGATTTTTCTTTCCCGTGAGCTCATTTTAAACTTTCACCTTGTCCAAATCTGCGTTGCTCTGTTCAGGGTGATTCAACTTCCTCAGCTGATCACTGTACATCACTCTTTCATTGAAAACAACATCATGGCTCCTAATTACTTTGTTAGTTTCTAGATTCCATGGTCTGAAACCAAAATCATCTGAGCCATAGCCAATAAACGTGTACCTCATAGACTTAGCATCAAGCTTCTTTCTATTTTCTTTATCTATGTGCACAAACGCTTCACAACCAAAAACTTTGAGATATGAGAGATCTACCTTTTTACCTGTCCATGCCTCTTCTGGAATTCCACCATCCAGAGCTATAGAGGGTCCCTTATTAATCAGGTACACTGCAGTGTCAATAGCTTGTGCCCAAAACTGTAAGGGCAAGCCAGCATGCAATCTCATACATCTTACATGCTCCATTATTGTCTTGTTCATCCTTTTAGCAATTCCATTCTGTTGAGGTGTCCTTGGAACCATCCTTTGCCTGCGGATTCCATGCATATAACAATAATCTCTGAACTTATAACTGCAGAACTCACCGCCATTGTCAGATCTCAGGCACTTCAATTTGTTACCTATTTCATTCTCAACCATAGCTTTCCAAATCTTAAAAGTCTCAAATACATCAGATTTCTTTCTAATACAATAGATCCATACCTTCCTTGTGGTGTCATCTATGAACGAAACATAGTACTGTGATCCCCCAATGGAAGCAACTTGAGCCGATCCCCACACATCTGTGTGAACAAGCTACAACTTATGCCTCTTCCTAGTAGACCCAGTCTTGAGAAAACTAACCCTTTTCTATTTTCCAAATACACAGTGATCAAAAAACTCTAGATCTATGCCTTTTAAATCTGAAAGCATACCTTTGGACTTAAGAATTGACATCCCCTTTTCACTCATGTGGCCAAGCCTTGAGTGCCACAATTTTGCATCCACATCTGAAGTAGATAATACAAAAGGAGATTTGTTAGTAACACAATTACACAATTAGAGAGTACCTTCTCTCTTACCTCTGGCCATAACAAGTGCACCCTTGGTCACCTTCCAAGATTCTGCTGTGAGAGTTACAGTACAACCCTCATCCCCTAACTTTCCTGCGGAAATCAAATTTCTCTTCAAGTTGGGAACATGCATCACATCTCTCAACACCCATGTGTTTCCATTCTGCATCTTTAACTGCACTTTACCTTTGCCAATTATTTTACAAGGCTCATCATCCCCTAAATACACTATTCCAAAATCTCCTTGGACATAGTCACTAAAGTATTCTCTATTGGGGGTAGCATGAAAAGATGCACCAGAATCTAAAACCCAAGATTCTATATTATTATGCAAAGAGAAAATTAAAGCATCTTGTATAATACCTGCAACCTTGGCTTCTTCTTTTCCTTCATGCTGATTGTCCTCCTTAGGCTTAGACCAACAATCTCTGCTTATGTGCCCCATCTTTCTACAATTCCAGCATTGTGGCTTCCTGCCATTTCTGGATTTAGATCTACCTCTTACCTTAGATTTAGATCTTGGTCTCCCTTTCTTGCTCTTCTCTTTCTGTCTTCCCCTGCTCTCAAAACTCAAAGAGTTCCCTGATGTCTCTTCTGTGCTTTTCCTGCGAATTTCTTCATTCAAGATTACACTAACCACATCATCTACTTTTAAAATATTAGAAGCAAAAGTAGTATTACTAACTGCCATTACTAAGTTGTGCTAGCTTTCTGGTAAAGAACATAAGATTAATAGAGATTTTATTTCATCATCAAATACTATTTTGATGGAATTTAATTGATTAACAATTCCATGGAAATCATTCAAATGATTAGATATAGAACTACCTTCCTGCATCTTCAAATTAAATAACTGCTTCATAAGAAAAACCTTATTAAAAGCTGAGGGTTTTTCATACATATTTGCTAAAGTAGTCATTAACTCTACCGTAGACTTTGCTTGTGATAAATTAGATATCACAGTGGATGCTAGACTCAATCTTATAGATCCAAGAGCCTTTCTATCAAGAACTTCCCATTCTTCATCATCCATGCCTTTGGGCTACTTTGCAGTCCCTCCTAACGATAAGTATAAATCTTTTTGATACAGATAATCTTCTATCTGCATTCTCCACAATTGATAGTTCTTTCCATTGAACTTCTCCATTCTTAGCTTACTTTCTTCTGCCATTGCTTTCTCCCACTTAAACATAAATCCCTGTGAGTAACCTGTAATCAAACACACTAACCAGATCTAAACTGCCTGTTAGTGAACTTGGCTCTGATACCACTTGTTGGGGATCAACCAACAATGATTACACTTATGAAAGCAATAAACGTAGAAATAAATCAGATAGACAAGTAACTAGAATCAAATAATAACAATAACAAGAGATACAAGAAACCACCCTGAAAACTTGTATTAGCAAACTCTTTACAAAAGGAATACAATTGAAGAAACTTCTTTCTTCCACACCTCTCCTAGATGTATAGATCTCTCACTAGATCTCTATTCCTTAAGAGCTATCTCTCTCAAGAACAATCAACTCCAACAGATCTGGATTGATTCAATTCTCTATACTGTTCTTCAACATTACAATTGTCTTCTTCTACTACCTGTAATGTCTAATGAACTATGAAGATCTATCTCTATTATATAATAATAGACACTCATGAGCATGCACTTACAACTGATAGATGCATCTCTAAACAAGAGCTCTAATTTTCGTCACACTCAAATTAGAAACGCGTGCTTTCAATAACACTTCGTTCTCTTAACATGCAAACATTCTGTTTGCTCACGGAAATAGGTTCTGCCTACACAGGTGATCAACGTCGGTCCCTTCTGGCTTAAACCTGCTGACGTTGGCCGACCCTGGTCTTCTTCTAACCGGCGTCGGTCACCTTTGGTCTCCTTCAGACCATCGTCGGTGACTGCACTCCTGCAACTCTTCTTGCTCTTGGATGAAGCTTTTAGCTCCATTCCCTAACAGGTCTCCTAGTACTCATCATCTTCACTTCTTACCCCAACCTATGATTCATCCTAATCACCTCCCATTTCACATACATATAAAATAAAACACTATGTTATATATACACTTTTAAATCAAACTAAATAAAAAATTCATAGATAATTTAAATATAATCATTGTTTACCTCCTATCATCTTGATTAGCTTAGGATCCTCATATCCAAGAGCATCCCCTCCATCAACATGATATAATGGATCCCACCAATGCCTGACCCACCATGTAGTGGATGAAACTATACATCCAACATCATCCACATTAAAAATATCTATAGTTGTATCTTGTGTATTCAAAGGTAATGGTGCTAGCTTAGCCTTAGTAGGCCTCATACAAGCTCCTACCCTTGCTAGTATCTATGCACTCCTCACCCACACCCATGATACTAAGGGCACATCTTGTGGTACCCCAAACTATTTATTCATGTGCTCTACTAAAAGTGCTTGTACACTCTAACCCAGTGGTCATGTATCCAACAACTGAACCTCATATATTTTAACTACACTCCATCCTTAACCCACCTAGGAAATCCTCTATAGGGCCTCCATATGATGTCATGAGCCACTAATTAGTCTAAAACTCATATATAATGGTCCATCCTATGACATTAAATAGCTAATATACTCATCCACCACTTCCCATATGGTCACATAGGTGCCCACACTAGCTTAGGTAATCCAATCGATCACATAATTCCTATGTGCTTATAAGCCCAATAATGCAATAAGGTAACTGCACTCAGACCACCACTAAATGCCTCCTATGTAAACTTGTGAATATCCTTGTATAGGTGGGAAAAGATTGTCCTACCCCTTGAGAACATAATATTATATACCTCCACACTACACATAATCCTATGCATCTTATATGCAATCGACACTCCACTCCCATCCACAACAAAAAATGATGCCAATAATACAACCAACCACTTATGTAGGTGTGGAACACTAGACTATACTATAACTAATAGTATCACATGACTATCACTACCTCTTTAATGTATACCTGAGGCCATACCAAAAAAATATAAGGCTGCATTATCAATAACATCATCACCCATGTCATCCTACAATGTCACATGTCATCCACTAACTAGTAAATGCAAAATATGATACACATCCTCTAAAGATAGTAATATCATTTGTAAGAATCTATAAAGTACATATTTCTATATTCCACCTCTCACATAAGGTAGTAATCATATACCTATCTAACTACACTATGCTTAGGCCACACACATGACCCAACCCTACCCTATCCATGATAGCTCTCTCATCAGTAGATAATGGTAACAACCTCAATGTCTCTATGACCTAGCCCCTACAGAACTCTCTCAATTGCACCTCACCCTAAAAACACTAGAAATAAAATATTTATCAATCAACCATACCAAGTAATGTAACAATAGGTAATAAACAAGAATATTAGAAAATTAGGCCTAGTGGATAGCAATGCTATAAAAAGATAGTAGTGCTAGACATGAGTGCTAAAACCTAGACAATAGCACTGAACCTAGGACAAGAGCACTAAATCCTAGATAGGAGCACTAGAACTAGTGAAACGTTTCCTATGACACTTTAAATAGCTCAAAAACACAAAAATTAGGCTTCAAAAAAGACAAACATCAAGTGTTTCAACTATTTACTAGGGTAACATCACCACCAAATTTAATTTGGGATACAAACTACTCAAACAAACTCATGACAAGTGTTCATCTCCTTAGCATATATATCACTCTAGAGTTCAAGATCTCAACCTAGTCAATGCACAAATGAATCAAGAATAAATCCAATTTTTATATTAATAAATTTTCTCAATCAAAGTGAAATACTATTTTGTCCATAAATTAAACCCCATATCACCATTTTTCAAAGCATCTTCTTTGATGGAATCATGACAATGATACCTTAAACATCATGTAAGATTCACTCTCTCACTACATAAAATACCTACTATAACATAAACATCTATATATTCATTTTATACTCTAACATGTACCTTGGTCCTCACCAATCAAAACTCGGTCCACTTTCAATAACTCAGTCTAATCAATCAAATAACCTCTCAAACTATTCACAACAAGCCAACCTTATTTATATTTATGCCACTAGTTGTCACTTTTGGCTCGACCTCCTCTATCACAAATTTTATCTATCTCCCCAAAAGGGAGGCATCATTCCTACTATTCCTATTTCTACACTTACCCAACATGCCCATCCACTCTCATAGGTGGATACACCATGGTTTGTACACATCTAGTAGTCAGATCATCAGATTCAACTTAGATTAGTCAAGATGTATAATGATTCATATTACATGGGTCACTCAACATTACTCAAGACATTCAGAGGGATATACCTTTAGTTTATAGATACACAAACTACTCAGATATAGTTGTTCAAATCATATAGATCCTTAGTGATTTCAATTCATAGATACACAAACTATTTAGATATAATGATTTAAATTATATGGATTCACAGTAACTTTGATATAGATTCAAAC
Organism: Torreya grandis; assembly: GCA_037957365.1. NCBI lineage: Eukaryota > Viridiplantae > Streptophyta > Pinopsida > Cupressales > Taxaceae > Torreya > Torreya grandis. The sequence goes on along the minus strand of JARHVA010008971.1, from coordinate 335,662 downwards.
TTCGATACCAAATTTGGGGGCATGTACATTATTACATGTTTTACACATATAAATTCATATAGCATGACATAATTTCAAGACTAGATAATAGATTATAGGCATAATGTAGATCACAATGTTTTGATCTCCAATTTTACACATGAGGAATGGCATGATAGGTCATATCACATGTGGTTATATAGATTTTTGTATTGTATAGATACAATAATCATATACCAAACCTAGGGGCATGGAATAAATACTCACGTTATTCATCACTCAAGATTACACAGATGGAATGGTAGGACATATTATTCTCTTCTTACTTATTGACCAAATTTTTAGATTACACCTCGCAGTACCTAGGTTGTCACTAGATTGGACCACATGAATATTTATAGTGGTTAGGCCATTATATTACCCAAACCTATATTACATGAGTTTGTGTAAGATAGAGGATAAACATTAGTTTTAGGCCTTCAATCATTTCTCAATTACATTTTAGATATTCAGTGTGGGGGCATGATAGAGTTTACTCTTCACAACATATAGATTTTATACACACATTATAGATTACATGAGTTTATATGGGATAGAGGACAAAAATTAGGTTTGGACCTTCAAACATTCCTCATCTTTAGTCATATTTATCACAGGGGGAAAGCATTTCCCTCTTCCATGTTATACAGATTCCACTTCTAGATTCAGTACAAGGGCCATCCATTTCAAGGATTCTTTCTTTTTCAAAACACTATTCAACTCCCCATCCACTTCCCTAGCTATTAAGTGAGTTAAACCCTTTATATCACATTCATCTCCATGTAGGTAGGTTTAGGTACACATTTTATTTTCTTTCTTTTACTCCAGTACTTCATTTCATTACATCACTAGAATAAAAGGGGCAATAATGTATATACCCTGAATTGTTCAAGCAACCACCAATATCATGTATTTTCATAGTCCTTTCATAGGATACTTTGATTGGAGAATATGAGCCTTTTTCAAATTATCCATGCCTTTTTATACTTATCTTAGTCTTATTTCATGCTTGAATCACCTTTTTCATATTACCAGTCATCTATAACCTTCTAGATGGTCATTCCAAACTAGACTCTATTTCACATGATAATTCCATCCTCCCAGGTCCTGAGCTTGTAGGATAGGAGAACTAGGATTAGACTATAGTGTTAGACCCTAGGGTGTCCATTTCTATGACTCCTATCCAATGACATTTTGAGTCCTAATGGTTAGTTTACCTTGATTATTGAGTCTTAAACCCTTCTCAGCTTCATCCTTAAGTTTTGTTTGTCTTTCTAATGTCAGCTAAATGTGAATAAAATTCCCAAATTCAAAATAAAGAGTCTCCTATATAAATGAATTCACAAGGCATTTTATATATAGCACTTATTACTTTAGCACATTACATAATTAAAAATCAGTCAATAATATAACTCATCATTTTCTATCACATATAGATTTGCATGCTTGATCAAAGAAGGTCCTAGGTAAAAGTTCATTCTTACATCTATCATGTACATTTATTATTAAAATTTCCTAAGGGATAACTGCATTTGATCTGAGATCCTATATTAAGGGTTAAGGTAGGCAATGATTAGGAAAACAGAGGTTCTAGATTGTGTGATCATACTTCCCCTAACTTAGTTTTTCCCCCTTTTACTTTTGATGTATTTGTTTTTTCATGTGTGTAGATAGACCCATGGTCTTGAAGATTGAAATAGGTCTAAGAGGATCTATATGAAAATTCAATCTTTGAAATTTCATAGATATGATCACACAAAGACAGCAGACAAAACCCATAAAACTTAGATCTCTACAAGCAATTTGGACAATAGTGGTAGAAAAGGACAACAGTGTCAAACCCTAAGGTGTATTATTTTGATTCTCTTATCCTTCCACCAAATGAAATATAGTTCTAGGTTCCTAACATCTTCCCACGTTTTCACAATATTTTTCAACCCCTAAGTCATTCATCTCAACCTATTTTTCTAGATAATTTTACTTCTCTCCCTATGCAATCGATTTGATTAAATTGATATAAATCTATATTTTACTATATTTAATTGAATTTTTCACTTTAATTTATATCCTTTATTGTTATATAAATTATACCTTAGTTTTCCAAAACTAATGAAATAGTTTACTAGGATAATTTGTAGAATGTTCTAGATAAGGAGCTTTGTCCATTTTGAGGGCTACAAGGAAATGAAGACAAGTATGGGCTTTAGGTGTGAGATGGAATATTATAAAGTGTTTTGAGGCATATAAGGGGATCGATATAGGTTTTATAAGGTATATGTATGTCTCTCATGGAGAGATATTACATTCATGAATATAGAAGCATTGTTTGAGACTTTTGGGCCAAAGAGAGCTAGTGAAGTTTGTGAGCTTTTGAGGATAAAAAAGAATTTTATAAAAACTATATAAGAGTGGAATGGAATATCCTAAAATCATAACCAAAATGACACATGTAAACACAAACTTGTAACACTTTATAAAAAAGAACTGGTAATTTAATGAATCAGTTGATGAGTCACCCATGCTGACTAAGAGTTACTTTATGCCACATTGATGAAGAGAAAATGAGTTAAAGCATACACATGTTGATAAAGGATTTCATAAATGCCTATTTGAATATATTATTTTTGATAACCCACTCCTTCATTAGGGGAAACTTGTCAATGAATTTATTCTAGACCAATTATCTCTCTCTCCTTCTCTCATTATCTATATATATACAAGCTTGTTTGGATTTGTAGGGATACTTTGGCTGAGTATGGTAAAGACCTACTAAATTGAACACTTTTTATTTCCTTTTATTTTAATTAAAATGTTTTTGTAACCTTATTCAAGACTATTTTAAATTTATATATATGATTATTCATGATTGATAGTGGTAGTGTTCTAACTCCCTCTTTTTTGTCTCTCATTCTTGTCTCTTTGCAACTAGGTTGATGATTTACAAGTCACATTAAGTGTTGTAGTTGGTTATGTACATAATTAGGTGTGTAAGATATTTTCATTTAGTTTCTCATGTTCAAAATCTTGTATATCACCTCCTAGTTCATTCATTTCCTAATGCCTTCATGTTGGAATATTATTTTGAAGATAACCTAGCATTGAAGTTGTGTGTTCTAATTAGTCTTGATTCATTTATATAGTGCATAGGTAGGCGGAAGATAAAAATTTGGTGTATTACACCATAGTTAGTTTTATTCCATGTTATCCTCTTCACTTTCCCTTTTCAAGCCAGTAGTGCAAAATTGAGAGCTTAACTGATACATCAAGGGGAACTATCCCTATAATATAGAGGTTTAGTCTAATTAGAGGTCACCCACAACCTAAGAATAATACCATTGTATAAATTAATTGAGAGTGCTTCAACCACCATATCAAGGGTTCAAACTTGAGATATAAAAATTGGGTTGATGTGTTTTTATTTTAGTAGGTTATTTGCCTTTGATGTCTTTAATAGGCTATTGCATACTTAAGCATTTCTTGGGCCCTCTCAGAGTTCATTTAATCCTTCCATACAACATCAATTCATTGACATATAACCTAATTAAAAAGATCAAGTCCCTTGAGAAAGCAAATCATTAGGATCTTACCAATTTTCACCATCCCATTAACCTAAAAAATGATGTCCTTAGTGTACCTTTTATGAAACATCCTAGGTAATCAGAGTAATGAGAGTAATCCATATTTCATCATCCCACTCACTCAATAGTGATGTCATTAGAGTTCCTTTTTTATTATTTCTTGGTAAGTGTCTTCAATGAGATCCATCCATTTGTCATCATCCTACTAACCAAGAGGTGATATCGATAGAGTTCCTTATATGAAACATCATAGGTAAGTGGATAATCGATAGTCATCCATGTGTCATAATCCTACTCACCTAGAGGTGATATCAGTAGAGTTCCTTATATGAAACACTCCAATTAATTAAATAATTGGGAGTCATCCTCATGTCATCATCCCACTCACCTAGAGGTGATATCGATAAATTTCCTTATACAAAACATCTTGGGAAAGCAAATCACTAAGATCCATCCATGTGTCATTATATTACAAACCTATAACCAAAGTAATAAAGTAAACCAATACATAGTTTTTATACTATTGAAAAAGTGAAACATTTATACATATCATTCAGAGCCACATAATCAAGTAACAAAAACATGAATTCCTAACTTGAAAGCATGAGAAAGAGACATCTATCATATTATGATGACTAAGCACATATGAACAAGTGAAAAATGTTGCATGGTAATAAAATATACAGAAACATGTGTTATTAAATTAAAATAAAAAATACACAAGGAATGAAGTAAAACTCATTGCATCCATTAGTTCACATGATTTGATGAATAAGTTCATTCATTTCCCAAATCTAGCGCATCTAAAGAAAATATATTTCAAATTACCATATTTAATCTAATCACATTGCATCTCACACTATCACATGCAAATTATGAATTCATAGCTCCATTAAAACCAAGATATTATTGAATTTTCATAATTATAAGTACTTTTAGACCAAATATTCAATGGATTCCTCATCTCACATCTCAGTTCCTTCTACATACTAGATTTTAGGATCAACTAAATACATCGATATGACATTTGATTTAGCAGATCTAAAACATGAGTTAAAAAATTGTTATACTATTTGGGATATTATTAATGCATTAAAACCATACAAGGACATTGAGAAACTTTCAATTTTCACTTAGAAGTATAGGGACAACTTTATGGAAACTAAATGGGTTAGTCTAAATAACACAACAAACAAACCTGAGGTAATGCCTTGCATTACCCTATTATTTAATTTATCTATAAATGGTAAAATATTTAAGAAAATATTACACTTAAGTATTGTCAAAACTCTAGTAGTGTAAATAAGTGTAAATTATTTTGAGAGTTACTACATGATCCCTAAACCATAAATTACCTACAAATAAGATATGTTAAATTTAAGGATCCTTTCTAACAAAATCACTAGTAAGTTAAAAGAATGGGATGGTAACCCAAACATCTTTATAATTTAGATCCTTAATTCTACTACCCTCATTTATGTAATTAGACTAAGGGTGATAATTTCCATATCCCTATTGAATAAGATATATGGTTTCTCAACCATGGATTATGTCAATGAGATATAGGTCCTATTGTTGAAAAATATTTTGACCTATAGAAAAATTAGAGCCTTGTGGGAGATTATTATCTCTAATTTAATTCTCTTAATCACAAATTTAAAATATTTTATGGATGGAAAATTCAACATGATGTCCTATGTGGTAGATGTTGTGACCATAACTATCCATTCATCATATTAAAAAACTAGTAATCATCTATTGACTGCCTAAAGAACATGATATATGTTGAGTTTAATATTCTCCATGTGTAGATATTTAGAAAGAACATGAAAAGGATTATAAAGTATTTTTATCTTATGGTATATCAAGAAATATATGGGAAGAATATACCTCATCTCTCACATCCTTTAAATAAGTCCATTCTAAAAATTGATGACCATTGGTTTTATCCTTGACATAATATAATCAGGATAAAAAGCACTAAGGCACTTCTATTACACCTACCATGGATTATGTTAGATAAATTGGTTGAGTAGGAATACATACTCAATTGGTTGAGTGTGGATGTTAAATTATTATGGGATAGAAAATCATATATCCATATAATCCCTCTTAACATTGTCATGATGCAATATACTAGGTGGGATCACTTCTAATTAGTCATAAGAATCAAAACACATTATGGGTTGAAGTGGGCACCATATAGATATTATGACCCTAGGATAAATGTCAAAACACACATAAATAAATATGAAAGGAATGTAAGAATAAATTATGGACATCAGTCTTATAGTCATGATAGTTTCTTCATTAATGTATAATATGACACTAAAGTAATAATAATAATGCATAAGGTAAACATGTCAATTATTTTAGAATAGAGGATCTAGTATGATCTAATAATTACTAAAGTATATGCCAATGTAATTGAGAAGGAATAATGGGTTTTTAGACCCATTCATTGACCTCCTCGACATGAATAAGAAGAAATGTAAGAACTAGCTAGCCCATCTAGGGAAGTTGATATTGAAGAAACATGTGGGACTACTCCAAGTTACCCTATATATAGTTATTGATGCTTCCCCTCAATGACTCACTAAAGAGGAGAGACATCTAAGTCCTACCACATTAGTTGGGATATTATCCATACTTCCTCTACCTCCCCTAAGCATGGCACAACAAGTAATTTTATTTGCTTTCTTATTGCATGTTTCTATTGTTTCTCCTTGTGGGTGACCATCTATTGTGACAATAACATTACAAAAAATAATGATCTAATACACTAGACTACCATATTCACCACCCATCATTCCTCCAGTGGTCACCACTCCTCCCTCTTCATCACCATATACTACTAATACAACACCTTAATATCCAATTCCATATTCTACAGGGATAGCCTTTATTTATACCAAACCAATATATATATATATATATATATATATATATATATATATATATATATATATAATTAAGCCCAAGATTTCTCCTATTTCACCTCAAAATGTTGAGGTAGAAGATAAATAGGCAAAACTCCCCTAGGAGAGGGAGGATAGAATAAATGGTGGACTAAGGTCAAACCCTATCGAGATTTATGATAGGCATAAAGAAGATAAAATTTGAGGAGATTAATAATAATGGGTGCCTAATATTGACACTAAATATATATATTATTTTAATGAAATAAATTAAATGGTTGAATATGATGAATGGATGTGTAGACACCGAAATCATGTCTACCCCTTGGTCATCCTCCCCCCTTGGTCCCCTTGGTCGTCCTCCCCCCTTGGTCCCCTTGGTCCACCTCCTAACACAAATCTTTGCCCCCTCAATTATTAAATTAAAATAATCAAATATTTTAATTTAGTACCCCCATGCCACCTCATGCCACCTCAAATTCCTCTCCTTGGATCCCCTCACCCCATGCCATGCATTAATGACCCAAATCCCATCTTAACCCTTCCTCTCACGCTCATTTAAGCCCCTCTTGACTATTTTCCCATGAACTTTGACCCTGGCAGCTTGTAAGAACGGACAGAAGGCTAAAATTACCCTCTGTCCCCATTCTTTAGCCACCAATGTCGGTTAATATGCAGCTGACATCGGTGGTTCTACCGATGTTGGTTACCTTTAAAATTGTGTTCTGACCTCTATTCTCCCCATGACAAATGTGAACTCTTTTGCACTTGGCATTCGATCTCTCTCTCTCTCTCTCTCCCTCTTGCACAACAAACATCACCAGCTACAGGTACTCTGTAAAAATAGCTCCAAATTGTGGGACAAAAGGCATTGCAGATTCGTCAATAGCATCAGCAACAGGTCTTCTTCACTCCTCCTTCAGCAAGCAGGAGGTAAGTATTTCTTTGTTTTCCATTTCAGTTTTTATTTGGAATTCATCTTTCATTCAGCCTACTACCCAAACCCAACCTGCTCTTCCCTGAGAGGCTGAAAGGCCTTCTTTAATCCCTATCTCCCTGTCAGCCTATCCTCTCTCTTATCTCCCATTCAGACCATATTTTCTACCTTATAGCCCTGCACAGACCTCCACACAGGGTCTCTAGCCTCCAAATAGGCTCTCTGACCTTCAAACAGAATCTCAGACCAGTCTATGGATTATAAACTAGACCTGAAACTTGTCCTAGGCCATTACCCTGATCAACCTCAACCATTGCCCCTACCGATGTCGGTAGACTAACTGACATCGGTGACCTTCCTTAACTAACACTGGTAGAACCACCGACGTCGGTGACTATGGAAGCCAGATTGCTGCAAACAGGTATGCATTTGCTTTCATTTCTTTTATTCAATCTTTATCATTTCTATTTCAGTCAATATTCTACTTTTATCAGTGGGCTGTCATCCTCCAAGAAGTCTTTTCACTTCTAGGACAAATCTTTTGCTTGGCAGTCCACTTTCTAGCCATCTAACAATTTTTGTGTTTGAGTCTCTTTCTTCTACAGGTGTCATCCTCCACAACCAAAGAGGAGTTCCTTCTATCGTCTAAATCTGGTGCGCAAGACTACATCTGGGTACGTATAAGCCCTTGACCATTTATCTTAGTTTCTCATTTCCTTTTGAGTGTGAAAAGCAAAAACTTGTTTGGAAACATTCTAGCACGCCCGGTGGGACCCTAGGGTCTGCCTTGGGTTCTTTTCATTTCTTTTCATATAGGTGCATTAGGTCTCTCCTTTTCATCTCTTTCTTCCATCTCTTTCAAAAGACATTATCAACAAGCTTAAAAGGAATCATTCTTTTTCTTTCTTTTCTTGCATCTTAGGCTAGTCAAAGTCATACTCTTCAACCTCTTCTCACTTGTTTGCATACGAACTAACATTTCAATTTGGGCTTAAAACACATTGCATTTCATTTCTTCTTGACTGCATACTTAGTTCTCACATATAGTAATTAAAAACTGCATCATGAATAAAGCGTAGACCACTTATGTTACAAAACCAAATCACTTGCACAAATTAAACATCTAAACTCACCTGAGACAAGGCCCGACTGGGATTTCATCTCCCAGTAGATACCTTACCTGTCCCGACAATCCCACTTGGACTTCATCACCAAGGGGAAAGCCCACTCTATTCTCTAGTAGAGGATAATCTCTAGGGGAAGTATATACTGGCTAAGCGGGCCCAACTTATCATTGGGTTCGTGAAGTGAGGGGAGCTCGCTCCTTAGCACTAGGCCATGTACAGAACCTAACACAGACTCTTGAGCACTGAAACAAACCCAAAACCAGCTTTAGACTACTTCTTGTAGGACCTGTCTCAAAAGCCAACTTCTTAAACATATTCTAAGGCATAAGCCACCACGATCCTAATAATTTATTCTTAGGGATTTAACACTTAGGGTTTGCTTGTGTTCTTCTTATTTTCTATTCTTATCTGCTTGTTTGAGCTTGTGAGGACATTTTGTCTTGCCTTGAATGGTTTTTACTCGCAGTCAAACCAAGGCTCTTGTCGACCACGTGAGGCATCAATTGCTTTCACCTTTGCCATCCATAACCAGTCCCTTAATGGAGTTTCATTTAGAGACCGAATGAACTCCAACCCGACCGACCCCGCCTCAGACTTCCATTGTCCTTGAAGGGGACCAAGATTTTGAAAGATTCTTGGACCTCAATGTCAAAGCCCTATAACATTATCTCGTGCAAAGCCAAACGTGAGACTCCTTAGGCAACCTAATTTATGGGATGTCGACCTCTTTAGTCGAGACAGTGGCCATATCGATAGCATCTGTGGTTTAACCCATAGACACCTAGGCCATCACCTCGACTAATAACTAGCCCATGACCAACCTTCTAAGTGTGGATTCTCCTTCCATCTCTAGACCCACTTCCACTGGGGTTTCGGCCCCCCATCAACTGCAGACTATCCAACCAACTTCTACCCCTTTTCAAAATTTGGTTGTCTCTATCCCACGTACTCTCGCCCCCATCAACACTAGGGTGGCTACTCATCCATTGGCTAATGTTACCACTATCCAACCACCTGTGGCAACATCAAGCCTAGCCATGCCTTCTACCTTCACAATACAACCACCTTTGGCCTCCACTTCTATCCCAATGACTAGTTATCAATATGTTGTGCCCATACAAGCGCAACCAACTACGTCGTATGCCCCTTCTAGTACCTTTCAAGTGCCCTACAACCTAGGGGGTGCTCCACCTGCCAATCCATCAGTAGACATAATCAAAATGCTGATGGACAAAATATCTAGTCTCGAGACCTCTATTTTTGGTTCACACAATGCCCTTTCATATGAGCAAATTTGCAATGATCCCATTCATCCCTCCATCTCGATCAAGCCGTATCCCAGTCAGTGGGAGCTTCCTAAATTTTCTCATTTCTAGAGTAAGGAAGACCTACAACAGCACCTATGAGCATTCAAACATGTTTGTTATCTCATAGCCCATGATGATGCGTTACTTCTACACACGTTCCCCATGTCACTCTCTAGTGCTGCTCTTGACTGGTATAGCTCTCTAACTAGCCATTCTCTTTTCACATTCACCCAGCTAGCCCAACTCTTCCTCGACCACTTTTCCATCAATATCACCATAAAGGTCTCAATCACAGATATGTATTCTATCTGATAGTTTGAGGATGAATCCATAGCTAATTTTGTTGCTCGCTGGAGAGGCCTAATTAATCAAATCTCCTTTTCTCTACCCCAACCCGAGCTCATCGAACTCTTCTCTTAGGCCTGTGCCAATCATATTTCCTCTACCTTGCGGGTTTAGACATTCCACACCTTTGACGAAGCTTTCACGATGGCCCAGAAGCTTAAATTACATGCCATCAAGGAAAACAAAGTCAAGTTGCAGAGTAAAAAAACCAACACCAAGTCTAATGACTCTTCCTCTAAACCTTCTTCATCTAATCCCAAATCTAAGGCATTAACAAATGCTATAGTCATTAGACCTTCGTCTTCACCTTCAATGAACCAGCCTGAACCATCCACATCCCAAAGCATCACATGGCAATTCCAGCAAAGATATGTGCAGTGATAGTATACTCTGCTAGGAGAGTCATACACATCTGTGTTGGACAAACTTGTCAAAAAGAGGGTTCTCAATCTCCCCCAAATCTGATTGCCTCCTCAGTTTGATCCCTCACGCGCCATCCCTGCATGGTATAGGGAGAATGATTTCTACAATTATCACCATGTTAAAGGCCATGACACGGTCAACTATAAGACTCTCAAAAACATCATCCAAGACATGTTAGATAAGGGTGACCTCATCCTAGACAATCCAAATGCACCACCCAATCAAGGCATAGACATCTTCAAACAACCATTTCCCAATCATCCTCCTACCCAAAATAATGTGCAGACTATGACTGATGACACTCAAGAGCATAACATACGCACAGTCAATACGGTCTCGCCTCTCATCCCTGACCAACCTCTCTCACAGACTCAAGAGGTTAGTCAACCCATCAGTCCATCACATGAGGATGAACCTTCTTCTCCTGTTAGTTCTCAATCGACTTCCCTTATATTGGAGGATGCCTTGACTATACCAGCACCACCAATCTCACCGTCCTCCTTCTTGCTACCTATGGAGGACCCTACCCTTCCTACTCCTCAACTATAAGTGGAGGGCATAATCATCCCTACCCTCTACCCTCTTAAGGAGTTGCATTCTTTGATTCCTTCTCCACCCAGGAAGGAACCTGTCTCTCCACCCTCTCTGACCAAAGATGAACCTGTTATGACTTCATCATGCCTTGGGTTTGAGATTGCTACACCAATCTTATTTTTAGCCCCATAACCATCCACATCTTCTGGAGGACCCAAGCCACATTCGACATCTTCCCAACCATTTTCTTGATTAGTGGAGAAACTAGGACTTCTCCCTTCATGAAAAGTGGAGCATCATCCATTATGGGAGTGACTCAAAGCTCTTCAGCTTGCCCGTTCTGTCTCATCTCATGCTGCCAACCCTCCCATGACAAAATCTCCAAAAAATTTCAACAAAGACCAGACTTCTACCTCTAAACCTTCAAAATCTCAACCATCCACATCAGAACCAAAACCCTCATCCACCCCATCAAAACCAATCAAGTCACTCGGTGTTCACCCTGTCCCTAACCTCACTCACCCGCAAGTGAAGGTAGACTTGGACCAGGCCTTGACCAATAGTAGTCTTCAAACCAAACCAAAGAAGACTGCTAAACCATAGAGGCGAACTCCTCCTCCCCCGTCACCATTGCCCTCCATTTTGGGCCCTCACCCTTCGACCCTAATAGGAGTACTTCCTACTCCAACCTTTAACCCAAACAAGTTGCCTCCACTGCTTCCTTTGCCTACCACAAGCCTACCCTCTCTAAAAAATTTGGCACCTCTCACGAAGAAAGTGTTGTCTTCACCTGTGGCTGCACCATCAACCCAAAAGGTGGTATGAAAGCCTCCTTCAACACCACCTAAGCAAAAGTCATCAGCATCTCACACATCAATAAGCACAGACCCTTTAGTGGGATCGTACGCTTTGATATTTCATAGACTTTTGTAGACCTCTAGCATAACCCTTCCACCTATCAAGCCATTCCAACCCCTCAAGTCAAAGCCTTCCTGGTTCGACGATACTAAGATTTGCCTATATCATCGTACGCTAGGACATGACACTGAGAATTGCTTGTGCCCTCAAAATTGTCATTCACTGATACATGGAGAAAGACACTCTTCTTCTTGAGGACACTGTCGACAAACCCTTGACACCTTCCCATGTCTCTCAGACCTCTTCAACCACATCAACATCTCATCAATAGACTATGACTCCTTCATCTCCTTCACCTCCTCTCTTCAAAATTAATGCCATCCACATAACCACCAGGTCACAAAAGGATAAGGCAAAAGAAAAATCTGCCATTCCTTTTACCTATCCCTTTGTCAAGCCACCTCAACTACCAAAACATTAAATCTCTATCTTGGGTGCATCCCAATCCTCTTCTTCTTCTTCAGGGGCAATCCATGACTCCATGTTAAAACAACTTCACCAGACGCCTATGAAGATGACCTTATATGACCTCATCCAAACCTCACCCCAACATCATCAAGCTCTGATCAGAGCCTTATAGGCAGTGGAGGTCCAACCCAAAGACCCCCAACCACTCACTACCCTGGTCCACTCATTATCCCCTATTGCCTCTATCACTTTTAGCGATTCTGAAATTCTTACATCTAACTCAGAAGATCAGGACGCTACTCTCTTCATCACTGCCTATGTTGATCGAACGCGCATTAAGAGAGTCATGATTGATAGAGGTGCCAACACTAACATCATTTCTACTCATGCCTTTGATCAATTGGCCCTCCCCAAGAATTACATATCCAAAACTGACGCAATCTTGTGATCCTTCAGTGACACCACTGCCACAACCATTGGCACCATTATCCTCCATATTCGTGTTGGCCCGCGCACTATCCCAGAGCTCTTCTACATCATCAAAGGAGAGTTTCAATATAACATACTATTAGGTTGACCCTAGATTCGTGCCATGGCTTGTGTTCCCTCTACACTACACCGTTGTGTAAAATTTAAACATGATGGGCAAATAGACATCATTCCTACCGACCCATCACCTTTTAAAACTTGTAACATGACCTATCAACCAAATGACATTTTCATTCCTCTCAAGCCATCAATCTAGATGCCACCTCCATCCACAAAAGCTTCGACCAATTTGAAAATGGTGGTCACCCTCACACCACCTCTTCAAGCGATAACTAAAGACCCCATGGAAGATATCTTCCAATGATTTTCACTTGGGTAATATCACTTGCTTGCCTTAGACATGTTCTAAACTCTACAAGAGTATGGACAGCTTCACCACAGCCCTAGTTATGACCATTAGATCAGAATGGTCATGCCTTATGGTCCTCCTCATCTCTGAACCAATCTCATCTATGGGGGGCTAGATCAAGCTCCAACTGATGGGAACCCTCTCTCTTCACCTCAACCATTCACATCAGACTTCTCATTTCTTGACAACCCCACCTTTATACACACCTACCTTTACAGGTGTGCATGGAAGGGTTTTGGCTTCAAGCGCTATGAATAAGGCTCCCATCAGCCCATCGAACCTCTTAATGATGACAATGCCAAGAAATGATATGGCCTAGGTTTCCAAGACCCTACTCAAGCTTCTACAAACCTTTGCCCCGAATCCACCATCGACCAATCTCCTCCAAACTCGCCTATTCCTCCTCCTTCACCTACGGAGTTAGTGGTTTCCATCCCTCCTATTTTTTTTGCATAAACACCATCTGCCTAGAACCCCTGACCTATCAGCTAAATGGGGTGTCCAGGTCTCTCCCTCTCATTTATCCCAACATGATAGAGGATGAGTCAGAGACCATCAACACTGTCCACTGCATAGACGATGATGCCATTCTTTCCTATATGGGCACTGATGACTCTTTCATCCAGCACTCCCTCCCTTCTAAAACCTAGGTTATGTTAAATGAATCAACCATTGACATCAACCTTCCCTCTTTTGATGTTCCTCACATCTTAAAGATTGGCCAATCTCTAGACGCCCAAGAGTAGTTTGACTACACCCAGTTCCTCTCAGACCATAGCAAGGCCTTTGCCTGGACCTACAGTGACATGCCTGGCATTGACCTCAAAATCACCATTTATAACATCATCACCAAACCAGAGGCTAAGCCTGTTAGGCAAAAGCTTTGAAAGATGCATCTTCATGTTGTACTACTTGTCAAAGAGGAGCTTCAGCACCTTCTTTCTGTCTCTTTCATCCAACCCATTGATTATTCGTAGTGGGTCTCTAACATCATCCCAGTCACCAAGGTGATTGGGGGGATCTGGATCTGCATGGACTATCACAACCTCAACATAGCCTATCCCAAAGATGACTTTCCTCTTCCCAACATTGACCAACTTGTTGATCTCATGGCCGGCCATGAGATGCTATCTCTTATGGATGGGTTTTTAGGATACAATCAAATCCTGATTGCCCTAGAAGATCAGCACAAGACTACCTTCATTACCCCATGGGGGACTTTCTGCTATTGGGTCATGTCTTTTGGCTTGAAGAATGCAGGTGCCACATATCAGCGTACCATGACTTATATTTTCCATGATCTCCTCCACAAAATCATGGAGGACTATGTGGATGACCTGCTCAGCAAGTCCAAGCTTCATCATGACCATTTGACCATCCTCAAGATCATCTTCTCTTGCCTTCTACAATACAATGTCTGCCTTAACCCCAAGAAATGTGTCTTTGGGGTCCTCTCAGGCAAGCTCCTAGGCTTCATCGTTTCTTTTTGTGGCATCTAGATAGATCCCACCAAGATCTATGCTATCCTCAAGATGCCACCTCTGACCAATCTCAAGCAACTTCATAGTCTGTAAGGGAAGCTCCAGTCCATCCGTTGTTTCATCTTGTAGCTTTTTGACTGCTGCCAACCTTTTCATCATCTCTTTAAGAAGGACGTCTCCTTTAAATGGGATAAGGACTGCCAAGAGGCTTTTGAAGCCCTCAAATGCTATCTGGTCTCTCCACCAATCCTCATTCCACCTAAAGTCGACTAACCCTTCTACCTTTACATCTCAATAACCAACTATTTGTTAGGTGCCATGATTGCGCATCGAGATGAGCATCACCATGAGTAAGTAGTTTACTATATCAGCCAAACACTTGTCGACTATGAAAATCAGTATACTCATATCGAGAAACTCTATTTGGTGTTAGTCTTTGCCACTACCAAGCTCTGCCATTATCTTCTTAATCACAAGACCTTTGTCATCACTCACACTGAACCTCTTAAATACATGCATTCCAAGCCATACCAAAATCAACATATAGCTCGGTGGCTCATGCTGCTTACTAAGTTTGACTTAGAATTCATCCATTAGAAATCCATCAAGGGGCAAACCATCACTAACCAATTGGCAGATGCCCCTCTCCCTAACAATAAACCTTCTCAGTGTGAGTTTTTTGATGAATCTATCACCACACTTTCCACCGATGACACCATCTATCAAATGACCATGTTCTTCGATGGCTCTAAATGTCAACTCGGTGGGGGGTACAGGAGTTATTCTCATTCCACTCAAAGGTGAGCCCATGCCTCTATCTTTCAAGCTTGACTTTGATTGTACCAATAATATGGCTGAATACGAGGCCTTAATTTTGGGACTTCAAACCACCCTTTCTCTCAGCATCAAGTCCATCAACATCTTCGGTGACTTGCAACTTGTCATCAATCAAGTCAACGGTTCATACCTTTATAAAAATGAAATTTTGCAAAGGTACAAAAACTGCACTAACATTCTCCTAGCCTCTTTTGACCATTACCTCTTGCAGACTATTCCTCGATCCATGAATAAGTTTGCTGACACCATGGCTTCTATTGCCTCACATATTCCATCTTCGTCATCTTCATCCAAAATTTTTGTCATGGTGCATCGTGTGCCGTTGCCTTCATACATTTCTCCTAACATCAACCATGTCAACACCATAGACTCTAGCCCATGAGATGATTGGTATAAGCAACTTGTGGACTACTTATCTCATTCTATCATTCCTCCCAATCTCTATAGCAATGCACGGTGAGCTTTCATCAAACACATGGCTCACTATACCATGCTAGGGGGTCTTCTCTACAAGTGAGACTTTGACGGCCTCCTTCTTCACTGTCTAACCTCCACTAAAGTGTCTCATGCCATTAAGCAAGTCCACGATGGGATTTGTGGTAGACACTTCAGTGGTAACTCGGTTGCCAAGCACATCCTTCACCTAGGCTATTATTGGCCCACTCTTCATCAAGACTGTAGTGACTATGTTTGATGTTGCATCAAGTGCCAGCAACACTCTAACTTGCTTCATCTCCCTAGCCACGCCTTATAATTTTCTTAGAATTTCTAGCCTTTTTCCCAGTGGGGCTTAGATCTCATCAGTGAGATTAACCCTCACTCGTCTCTTCATCATCAATCCATTATCACTACCCCTGAGTATTTCACTAAATGGGTGGAAGCCATTCCTCTTATCTCCACAAAAGCTGACAAGATTGTCGACTTCATCAGCACCCACATCATCTATCATTTTGGTGTCCCTCATAAAAACATCACTGATAATGGTAAGTCATTCAAAAACAAAACTGTCCAGAAACTCTGTGACTCATTTGGCATCAAGCTCAGTTTCTCTTCACCTTACTACCCATAAGTAAATGGGCAGGTCGAGGCTTCGAACCAAATCTTGACTAAAATTCTCATGAAGGTGGTCAATGACATTGGAAGAGATTGGCACAGTCACATTCCCTTCCCTTTGTGGGCCTACCACACTAGCATTTGAACCTCTACGGGTGCTACCCCTTTCTCTCTAGTGTATGAAATGGAGGTTGTCCTCCCTTTTGAAGTACAGATCCCATCTCTCTACATCTCTCTACATGGCATTCTCTCTAATGATGACTTTTGTCAAGATCACTTAGCTCAACTTGAGTTACTTGACGAATGTCATCTTGCTGCCCTCAACCATCTCCACGTCTATCAAAATCACATCAAGCGAGCCTATGACAAAAATCTATGAGAATGAGATTTCAACATCAGAGACCTCATCCTCAAAGAAAATTAGCATGTGACCAATATGGAGTGAAGTAAATGAGGCAAGTTTGCCCCAAATTGGCTTGGACCTTTCATCATCAAGCACAAATATGGGCTAGGGACTTATCATTTGTCCTCTCTTGATAGACAACCAAAACCTGAGTCTCTTAATGCCTTGCATCTGCGGCCATTCTACTGTTAGTCGAGTACTCATCCACTTGACATTTAACTTGAGCTCATCCCTTGAGCAACCCCCATCCTTTTAATCCTCATTCCTTTCAACCCTATTCCCCTAAACAAACCCTTTGTAACCCTTTTATACAGTATGGATGCTTTGTCCTAATAAAAGGGAGCCCTTGAACTTCTATAGTATTATCCATGACTCAAAATTTCTATCAAAAATAAATCGAGATGTCAAAATATCCAAGGTCACAAAATCAAAAAGATAGACTGCTCCCTCGAAGGATAGCTATACTATCATTATTGTAGCTAATAGACTGCTCCCTCGAAGGATAGCTATTCAAAGCCCTTATATATATAAATAAAAAATATAGACCACTCCCTTGAAGGATGGCTATGACTAAATATTACAACAAACAACACTTTCTTAGAAGCTTCCCGCATTGATTAGCTTCACAAATGACCACAAAGCAAAATGACATCTCTATGTAGACTTCCCGCATTGATCATTCTATTCCAAAAAAAAAGGGTCATGGACTTGGCTTGTAGTCATCTCAAGGTCTCCTATAAAAAGGGGTAAGGTTGTCTCTACTAAAAAGGGGTTACCCTATCCTCACCTATCACATTACCTACTCAAGGGACTTTGAGCTCATTTTAATGTCAAAGTGATTCGATTACCGTTCTAACACAACCCATGGTCAACGACGTAATGTATGAATAGGGCTCTTGGTTCTAACAACCCCTATCTATGCTATCATTCTGGTCCTTGTCAATGAAAGGACGAATATGCCTTTCACTTTTTGCTTGCACTTTGGTCACATTCAACTACTTTGCTTGCCAAATCAACCCAAACTCTTTTCAGACCACTCACATAGCCTATTCACACTAGTTTCTATGGACACCAATACACATGGAAACTATGGACTACACAATTTATGTCAAGCATAAACCATTACTTGCTGAAGCATAAATAGGCTCATTTTACTTTTAGCAAAAATCCATCACCTAATATGGACAGTTGCTAGGGATGAAAATCCTCGACCAATGTTACAGAATACACCATTTGGAAAAAGCTATAACATCTTCTTTTCCTCATCATTTCAAGCATGTTCTCTCAGACATATTGGGATGTGCTAAATCATTCTCATGACTAATCACATCAACCACTTTGTCTCCTCGTCTAAAATACATTAGTCTGAGGCCCCTTCCAATCTAGGCTATGTAGGTAGCACTCAGATGACATGACATCTTCTGGGGTTAGCTCGACCACCCTCGTTTGTTCATCTATTTGATAGACAAACCCTATCCTCTTCTAACCATGACTTGACCTCGACCAAAAGCAATCAATCACTTCGACCCTCTTCCTCCCTTTTTAGGAGAACTACATTGGCCTGAGGCCCTACCAATAGGGGCTATGTAGGTAGCACTCAGTTGACATGGGGTCTTCTAGGGTTAGCTTAGCCATTATCTTCGTCTCTTTCTTCCATCTCATTCTCTCATCACCTATCAATCACATCACAACAAATAACATATTTCCACAATCATTAACATAATTATTTTTCATTAGCATCATAGTCATAACATAAATACTGCCATCACATAATCATTAAGCATCATCATCTAATCTAATAGCCATAACCATTCACATCATTAGCATTATCATAAAGCATCATTACATTAATCATGATCATCATAATCATTAACCATAACATTATCATCATCACATTAGTCATCATAACATTATAATCATGAAACATAATATCAAAACATGCATCATTCACATAATATCAAATGCTGAAAACATTAAACACATCTATAACACATCCATAACACATCAATAATCCAAAATCTCATCATATATATATCAAAGTTTTATACAATCGCATAATCTGTGCATCTCTCTCTCTCAAAATATATAGTACATCTCGCATCATCAGCTCGCAGGCTGGTATATACATCAAAAATATCAAAACTCACCTCAAGGCTATGGTTGTGGGGATGGAGGTAGTGATCAAGATGAGGCTATGTCATCTCCACTCTCTGACCTGCACCGTCTGCACACATCCAAAGTCATCACCTGTGATGCAGACCTCTGTCAACTATGCTCATCTCTCATCTCAAAGTATCACTATATCTGAGGGAACTCTCTGATAGCTCCCTCATAATACATGATCTCATCTAGCATAGTCCTATACCTAGCTATAGGTATAGTCTACGATGGACCCATCTAGCCTGCTGTCGTGCCCTGAACTGAACCCTATGACTGTGAATATGCTAGCCGTACTAACACTGACTGTCTTGGCTCCTGCAATGGCTATTGAGATGGCTACTAAATTGGGCCTTACCATCCAAAAACTTGTCCTACCATTACCTATGCCTGGGCTACAGCTAGCTGACCCTGTAGAATGGTGATCTACCCTATCAAAGTAGTCACCTACCCTATCAAACTTGCCATCTATGCCTATAGCCCTGTGACTTGGGTCTCCAAAATGGCCACTTGCCCTTGTCCTGCATCCCTCTCCTAGATGGTAGGGTCCCTCTCCTACCTCATTGTATCCCTGTCTCTGATAATGGTCTACAGATCTAGCTGTGGGCCCACTTATACTCCTATGTACTGCCCTATCCACCACACCGTGTATGCCTTTGTACATCTTAGGTCAGCCATCCCTGGACCTACTGGCAACTCCTAAAAATCTAGCCCCTCTATCTCCTCTGGTAGTGGGAGTGGTGCCTCTATGTCATCCCACCTATACAAGGGGAAGGTAGGAGGCACATCCTATAGTAGTCCATACTGGCACCACACTCTCTCTGCTGGTATCCTCTCAAGCTCACCAGCTCACCTACCCCTGACCCATCTCAGGCTCTAGATCTTGACCAGCTACTCCACCTAATCTCTAAAAACTGGATACCCCAAATATGGTCTCCAAATGATGTCTACAGGAATTAGGGCCTCCAGTACCCCTCAGTAATAGTCGATGTCCCTGACTACTCTGTCTACCCACGTCTATGCCATGACCTCACACCATCGCCTGAAGTTAACTCTGAACCTGGCCTAGATAGCCACTGGGAGGATGAGAAGATGCATGATAATGATGTGCTCATAGGCCCAGTAGTGTAGAAGGTGGCCCACACATAAACTATACCACCATCACTGACTGATACCCCACAGCTCTCTGTAGCCTTGGGCCAAAAAGATAATCACCCAGGCAAATACGATCTGCTACTCAACCATCTCTATCAAAACTCTAGTCATGGTGACTGGAAACTTGCCTCCCTTTACATCTAGCAGTGCATATACAGTGATCCCAATCATCATCAAGATCACTAACTGATGTGCATCCTCATCTACCACATATAGGGGCTCATATGCAAAATTGGCTAAATGGTAGCTCACCTCAGCATCGTGCTCTCCAAACAACATGACCATGTGTATATTGTGCACCTCTCTCAAGCATGCATATATGTTTGCTCCGTGCACTGGTGGCCAAAAAATCTAGTACACATCCTCGATCATGACCGTCAACTCTCCTATGGGTAGGTGGAAGGTGTTGGTGGAATGGTCCCACCACTCAATCAACCCTACCATCAAGCTCACATCTCTCTCCACTCTATAGTAGCACTGCAGCCCGCCTAGTCCCAATGTTATCATGTGGGCCCACTCCTCGATGGTCACACCTCCACGCATCTATGTCAGCAAGGTCAGGAGGTGATCCTATAGCATTAGCGTCTACCTTGCCTGCATCCACCCAAAATCAATCTCATGTTAACTATTGACTACCACTCTCGACTACTCTTCCTATTTGACCATCTATGCCTGTCCCGACACCTAAGAAGCCCTTAACGCAGCTTCGACCCTTCGACTTGACCATTTTTTCACCAATCTTTTTGACCAGGTAGCCATCGACATCAGTTAGCATGTTGGTGATGGTACTCACATAACTGACATCAATCACTTAATGATCGACATCGATAGGTTAATGACTGATGCTAGTCACTAGTCCACTGATGGCAGTCACTGGTCGGCCAACACCAATGGAAACCTACTAATGTCGGTGACTGGTTTGGCCCCAAGGCTGAATGGGGCAAGCCCTAAAATTAGGGCTTCCCTATTTCTTACTCCTAAACCCCCCAACAACCCTCTAGATGACTCCTAACCTATTCTAGACCCACCACCAACCCTCCTAGCTACCCTCCCCCCTTAATTTCTAACTAAAAACAACAAAAATTCCAAACACAAAAACAAAACTAAAACCACACCAATTGAGTTTACAAAGCTTCCTACCTCATCCCGGCATTGCCGGCATGGTGGCATGATCAGTGCCACTAGTGGTGGACCTCCCATGGGTTCTCTACTGCCCTCTGCCATCTTTGTTATGTCTCTTTATCTGCAAGCTCTTGCTAGCCCACAATTGCCTCTGCAACCTCCAATCTCCATCCAATTCACTGACTCTCTCCACCAATCCCACTATGCCACCTCACACCACTAATTTGGTCAACTTCAAGTCACTATCACTCAATCAATCTAGAGCACATTTTTCTCTAAGTCAATAAATCACAAATGACTTTTGGTGGGCCACCAAACTAGTTTTGTCAGATTTGGTAGGCCACCGACGTCGGCATTAGTGTACCTTAAGCCACCGACGTCGGTCAATTTCTACTGACATCGATCCCTTTTGGCCACCAACATCAGTTTTTATCACTGACGTCGACAGCCTTCAAACCTCCTTATTCTTTACCCATGACCAAAATCATGCCCCAATCAGTCAACTTTCTAGTAGAAGTCATCTTAGCCTCTTGGGGCACACTAGGGATTACTTTTACCTCTGCCTGCCTTAACCACCAGACCTTAGAGATCACGACTATCTCCTTTGACCACTTTTGAGACAACTCTGCCTTGGTTGTTTTGATTGCCTTTACTACCTCACGCCTAGTTAGCAAATTGTCCAGACGCTCACAAGTATTGGATCATAAGCAAGTTGATCCCTACTGCTTGTGACCTTTTTCATGTTTTTTAGGAGCACTTCCTAAGCCTGGGATACCTGGAACATGATGACCTTTGGAGCTACAGCTTGGATCAAATAACCCAATCAGCTACAACTAAATGTTGGGGCCCAGTTATTTTGATTTTGACACTCCTCAACCCTTGACCATGACAATTTAACCAACCTATCGTGTGGTGTGGTATACGTGCGATCTCACCCTTTGTAGCATTTACACTCACTCTTCACCCTCTCTATCCATCTCTTTGTCAAATTGACACTCAATCTCAGGTTCCCTTCTCTTGACTCCTGCTTTGAGGGGGGAACACCTCATCCCATAACTAGGGCAACCAACTCCTATTTTTGTCTTATAGTTCATCAAGAACAACCAACAAGATAAAAAAGGGCAAATGTAGACACCAAAATCGTGTCTACCCCTTGGTCATCCTCCCCCCTTGGTCCCCTTGGTCCACCTCCTAACACAAATCCTAGCCCCCTCAATTATTAAATTAAAATAATCAAATATTTTAATTTAGTAGCCCCCATGCCACCTCATGCCACCTTGGATTCCTCTCCTTGGATCCCTTCACCCCATGCCATGCCTTAATGACCCAAATCCCATCTTAACCCTTCCTCTCATGCTCATTTAAGCCCCTCTTAACCATTTTCCCACAAACTTTGACCCTAGCAGCTTGTAAGAACGGATAGAATGCTAAAATTAGCCTCTGTCCCCATTCTTTGGCCACCGATGTCAGTCAGTATGTGGCTAACGTCGACAGTTCTATCGGTGTCAGTTACCTTTAAAACTATGTTCTGACCTCTGTTCTCCCCCTGGTGAACGTGAACTCTTTTGCACTTGGCATTTGATCTCTCTCTCTCTCCCTCTCGCATAGTAAACATCACCAGCTATAGGTACTCTATAGAAATATCTCTAGACTGTGGGACAAAAGGCATTGCAGATCCATCAATAACATCAGCAACAGGTCTTCTTCACTCCTTCAGCAAGTAGGAGGTAAGTATTTCTTTGTTTTTCATTTCAATTTTTATTTGGAATTCATCTATCATTTAGCCTATTGCACAAACCCAACCTGCTCTTCCCTGAGAGGCTAAAAGGCCTTCTCTAATCCCTATCTCCTTGTCACCCTGTCCTCTCTTTAGTCTCTTATTCAGACCATATTTTCTACCTTACAGCCCTGCATAGACCTCCAGACAGGGTCTCTGGCCTCCAAATAGGCTCTCTGACCTTTAAATAGAATCTCAGACCACTCTGTGGATTATAAACTAGACCTAAAACTTGTCCCAGGCCATTACCCCAATTGACCTTGACCATTGCCCCTATCAACATCGGCAGACTAACTGACATCGGTGACCTTCCTTAACCAATGCCGGTAGAACCACCGATGTTGGTGACTGTGGAAGGTAGATTGTTACAAATAGGTACGCATTTGCTTTCATTTCTTTTATCTAGTTTTTATCATTTCTATTTCTATCAATATTCTAATTTTATCATTAGACTGTCATCCTCCAAGAAGTCTTTGCACTTCTAGGACCAAGCTTTTGCTTGGCAGTCCACTTTCTAGCCATCTAACAATTTTTGTGTTTGAGTCTCTTTCTTCTACAGGTGTCATCCTCCACAACCAAAGAGGAGTTCCTTCCATCATCTGAATCTAGTGCGCAAGACTACATCTGGGTACGTGCAAGCCCTTGACCATTTATCTTAGTTTCTCATTTCCTTTTGAGTGTGAAAAGTGAAAACTTGTTTGGAAACAGGATGACTAAATAAAGCACTCAGTCTAGAGGAACTAAAAATTTAGCAAAATTTGAAGAGGTTAATAAGGACATGTTATCTTAGTGGCTAAAAATTATTTTCAAATAGAGAGGGGGATGTGTAAGAGGATGCATGGTCAAAATTATAAACCTCATTAGAAAGGACATCTTCAACTACACCTCTAATCTCTTCACCTTAAGTTTCTATAGTGACAACTAAAGCAATTGATGCCACAATTGTCTCCCCTTGGATTTTAACTAAACTAACTCATCATTATTTAATTCTTTCATATATTAATATTTATATAATTGGTGTTTCATATTATTCCCATTATTTATATTCATTAATCTAAATAAATAAGCCTTAGGCAACTTTAATGTTAATTTTCCATACTATAGCCTAGTTTACTATAATGGGTCCTATCACTACTAATGCGACTACTAGGGTTATATAAACATTAGTTATAAATTATTTTTAAAACATACATATCACCCAAATTACCTATTCATTATTTGGTGTAATCAATCCTCAGTTCCCTAAGCCATCAAAGATGATAAAGTTTGAAAAATTGACATCCACTTCCATTTTTTTCATGCAAGCCACACCTCCTAGGTCATCTGCATAGTTGGAAATACCCATTGGTCAAGATGATCAAATATATTCACCTATATTTTCAATATATATAATATCATAGAAGACTAAATATATAATTGATACACCTATTCACAAATAGGTCACAAGATGGAGGAAAGAAATACCTCATTTTCCTATGTTATTGACATCTTCCCCCACAAACATGCTTCCTCTAGGCTAATATCCTTCATATATTCCTATATATAATAGATAAACATGTTGAATTTAATATTACATCATGGATTAATAAATTAAATCAAGAAGAATAAGGAAGACATGACTTAGTGGTTATCGAGAAACCAACAGTTAAATTCAATTTTGGTATATAAACTAATACATTGAGAAATTTTAAAAGAAATAATATAATTGCATAAGGGAAACATTTTGATTTGTAGCAGATAAAAGACATTATCTCTGACAAGGGAAATAAAGTTGAACCCCTTAGACTCAGATATATATATATATATATATAGAATATCCATATAATTTTGTGGATGCTACTAGGGGAGTGATTTTTTTTTTCAAAATATTTGAACAACCTATTCATAAGATAAAGAGGATCACCATTTAGGATCCTAAATAAATTATAGGTAATTTTCAAAGGGGATTTAAAAAGTGATATGACACTGTTCATCTAATAAGGTCTACAAAGGCCATATCTCAACCTAATATGGGGAGACATTCTTCAATTATTTAATAAAGTCAAGGATATTGATGGAAAACAGTGCTTCATAATCCAAGTAATAAAAAATAAGGTTTATTCCCATTTAAATTTAATCAAAACATCTAAGGATGTGTGGGCACAAAACTACATTGATTCAAGAAGTGATATCTTACTTAAATAACATGGAAAGATGTAATCTCTAGTGGGTCAAAGTATAATAGTCTATCCTACTTTTTGGAATAAAGAGGCCACATACACTTTCATCTTCTCCTCAAAATATCTTGAGTTTGGGTCATTGAAATTAATCAAAAAACATGTTTTAGATTATATATACAAATATGTTGTGCATACACATTTTTCTAAAAAATTCTTACATATATTTTAGGATTTAATTTTTAAGATATTTTTACTATTTTTCTAGCCAACTAGAGGGACGGAGTATTGTACATTAACCTTGGTACAATAATTTAAAAAATAAGAGAGAGAATAAGTCTATATTTTTTAATATATGAGTCACTTAGGTTAGTACTCTCCATTGTCAATTTATCCCTAAATCTATTTTTGAAAATTTCTTTATGGCTGCAATAAAGAGTTTTTAAGCTAAATATCAAAGGCATAGTCTATAATACAAATGATAAAATAATACAACTATTAAATTTTTCCAAGGATCAAATCATTATAACTATGATGATTCATGTAGGGTTCAAGTTTGTATTTGTTACAAATCAAAATTTATTGAACAAGCTCCAAAAATTGTTCAAGATATCTCTTCTTGATTATAAAACTATAGATATAGACTTACATGCCAACCACACTATATTTTAAAATAGAAGAAAGAAAACAATTAAATTTAGAGGTAGTGATATCATATCCACCTCCTCAAAATATTTAGTCTCTAAAATACACATTAGTGCAAACACAGATCAGACCCACCTGTGTGCCACTTCCAATTTGCACTACCTTTGCTACATTAGCAGCCACTTCTATCACTTCTATAATTACAGTTCCCATTCTAGGTGTAAATCTAATTAAAATAATATTTCCATCTCCTTCAATTTCCACAATTATCATTCTACCATCTTCTTTTACTAGTGTTACCAAATAAGCACCCTTATAAATATAAATATGTATTTTTATGTTTGGCTAAGTTAGAACATTTATTCCTAATCTATTTTTCATGAATATATTGTATCTTAAGTCAAATAATTTTATTTTTATCGATCATATTTGTACATTAATAATCTACATGGTTTGGATTCACAATATTATTTATGAACATGTATTTTTAGACTTCTATTGAGTGATGAGGCCTTCTCCATGCCAAGAGACACACATTCCTATTTTCAGCTATTGATATTAATAATAAATTCTATGAATTTTTTTTGAGTTATTCTTCATGTTCAAATCTTTATTCTTCTCCAAACCTATGGATTCTATAAAAATTTCTATCATTTTATTTTCTTAGTCTTTTAGTTGTGAATTATTTATATTTTAAACACAATTATTCATTTTGAGTTATTATTGATTTGAATACCTTCTACATGTTAATTATAATCCCCTTTTGTAGATCTGAAAAACTAATCTTCCAAATGTAACATAATTTAATTAGATGTAATTATGTTTGTTGTATTTTTGTTCCATTTGACTCTTAACCATGTTTGACTATCCATGTGCTATATTATCCTATAAAAGACATTGGTTCCTGATTTCTTGTCCAACCTTAGTTCAAGTGTTGTCTTATAAAAATTTCATGTTGAGTGGTTCATATGCCTTAATTTATACTAAACCTTTCCTTTTTTTTGAGTTTATCTTGAAGTCCTACCTACCTCATGTCAGAATCATCAGTCATCCACCCATATCAAGTAGAGTCATATTAATCCATACTTTACCCATCTATGGTAAACAAATTGTTTCACTCACCACTATTACATCAACATGTTGTTTACAAAACTAAATACCCTATAACACGTGTCTTGGAGGGAATATTTTTCACCAATCCTAAAACATTAGAGGTTACCTCATAAGGTTTTTAGGGTGTGAATAAAACCCATGTCAACACACTACATTTTTGTCCAACACTTGTGGCCATAAAATTTATAGTAATACCTAGTATAGGAGTATTTGTTATGTTATTAGGTTGTCCTTGTATTTATAATCTTCATTTGGTGCATTATATAGTACAAATATGATTGAAATAAAAAAAATTTAATTTCTATAGTAAAAATATGATTGAAATAAATTTTCACTAATGCGATTATCATAGTTAATGCTATTACATATGAATACTCCCTACAATAAAAGGTTATGGTTCATAAAAAATATATAAGTTACATAACCTAAAAATTTTCAATGTACTTAAAGAATTTAGAATAAAGTGGTAAAAGTTATAAGAAACATATTCTTGAAAATCCATTTAATTATCAATTTTTCATAGATTCTATAGAAACATTTCATACTATAGAACATCATACATTGGTATTAAAATACATTAAGAGTGTTCCAAAAAGAACAAAAATAAAAAATTATTATACTACATGATGGTTTCTAAAGATTCCTAATGTTCACAATAAGAAAAAAACATACATAGGATACTATAAATTATTACCATGATAGTGTTACTTATGTTATAAAGACAAACAATTTTAAAAATTACAAGTTGATATTAAATACTTCATATTGGCATGACAATTTTCATTCATAAGAGCTCATCTTTCCTTTTTTATATAAAATACATGTTAATTAATAAAAACATTTAGGGTTAATATAAATATATTTCAAATAAAAGTCCAAAAATTATAATGTACGCATCATATATGTAGTTTGTTTAAATAAGCTAATTTGTGATTAACTATATACATGTATATATAATATGTTTCACAAGTGTAATTAATTGAGTTGCATAACATACAAGTTGTCACTTTAAGATGCAGCTACATTTGGAGGTGTTCTCAACCCAAAACATTTATGTATAGAAAACTGTACTTATACAAACAATTACACAGTACATATAGCCCATTTTTATTAAACTTATACTAATGAACATGAGATTTAATTTCTCATATTAAATATATTCATAGGCCTCTTATAATTATTTTGCATCACAATAAGTTTGATTAAGGAACGTTTTACTTAATTTTTATGATTATAGTTATCACTATTTGTTTGCAATATATTACAATACATTATATGAATATTTAATTATTTTATCATGTATTTATAATTAATATATCACTTAATACATTATTTTAATTATAATATTATGTAAAAAAATTCCTATGTATTTCAATTCTACTTATTCATACATGTTTACTTCTTTGATTCATGTTTTGTGTGTATTTCACTTAGGTTGTTGACATTTAAGAATTTCCTTAATTACAAATGTAAGAATTATTATGACCTTTAATATATTTTAGTAAAATTTACAAATGTGTTTTTAATGTTTCCCCTAGGTCTTATTACATGTTTTTGTTCTCTTGTGTATTCTATTTGTGTGTGCATTATTGTAATGGCTCTTGCTTACAATGTTTTCTTCACATTTTTAATGCCATTATGGATATGATGCATCTCTCTAGTTTTTTTGTTATATTATATAAATAAAACATATTTAATGATAATTTACATATCATGTTAATATAATTCATCATACAATCATTATTCATTATGTGCCTAATTGTTAACATCTATCTAAACATTACAATATGTATGCATTATGTACATATATCATACATTATTGTATTAATTATAATATCAATATGATGAGATGATATCCAATGTTATCATTATTAATCCATATTTAAATCTATCTATAACATTAGTTTCATAACATTTATGTTTAACTAAGTTATTTTTTAGGATTAAAAAATCATCTCAAAAGAGGGGCATACATAGTGTCTTGTCTAAGAGACTATGATGCAATATTCCACTTGAAAAAGAAAATAAAATAAAAAATAAAAAAAAAAAATAAAATTGATCATTATATCATAAAGTATACTCCTTTTTTACCCCATAATTAAATTTAGACAATATCACACCTTAAGGACAATGGTGCAAGTTATGATTGTCCCAAATTAGTGTAATTTCGTACCAACAATAAAAAATTAGTATCTTTTAGAATTATAAGAATCATAATTAGTCTAAAAGATAGTTTCGGATGGTTATCCAAAAATAGTATTACATTTATACATAATTATTACAAATTTTGCTTAGATTGGGGGTATCATGTGTAGCATTTGTTCAAAAATTTACATAGTTTTACTTAAAGATTCAATAGATATTACTCAATTATTATAATCAATATACTCATATATCATATTTTTGGTATGTGTGTGGCACATGATAGCTTTATTTCTCAGTTTTTCTAGTTTAAACAAAAGGAATGGAAATTCATGTCATTTTCTATGTTTTATACACCAAGCATAATTCATATTATATTTCACTAGTTTTGCACTAGGTATCTCTCCATATTTTTGACAAAATGAACATTACTACACTTGAAGTATTTGATTAATATTTTTGCACCAATTTTGTACTAGAATGATCTAATGGAATTCATATAGGTATTCCAAACTATTTTTAGAAATTGAATTGTCCAATGATGAATTCAAATGCATCTTTATTTCTTAGGAATGGTCCTATACTAATGAGGATTGAGGGATGGATGGTTAAATCCTCATTTTTTAATAAATAAAATATCTAGGGGTTTTATCCTCTCTAGTTGCTAATTTTTTAGTAGAAAAATATAATAGTTTTCATACATGAAATTTTATTGTTATTTGATATATAAGGTTTTTTATCTTTACTTTGATGTTTTTATTCTAAGGATTTATTTATACATGGTTCATTCTAGGTTTACATGAATCATAGTTTAACATGTGATCTATATTCAAGACCATTTTTCATAGGTAAGCTTAGGTATACTACTTTTATTTTTACTCTTGTAATGTTATTTTTTTGTATTAGTAGAATAGTGGTAATATTTTGACAATGAAATTAACATTTAATGATAAAAAAATCCACTTTTGACCAATACTTATGCACACTTAATCTATGATCAATTCCATAGATTTAAGCCACTATTACTGTATTTATATATGTATGAACCTCTATCTTATGGAAAATAAGATAGTAAATTTTATTTTTCCTTATTTTAAAGATCCTCGAGTAATTACTTGATTGATTCATACTTACATAATTTTTTCCATTCCTTAGACAAAACCATTTATTCAAGGTAATCCCACATGTCAATCTTGTCTTAATCCACTAGTTTCATCCTCCAATTAGTTACACCTATTTAAAAAAAATCAACTTCATCCCAATGGATCACCCCACATGTTTCACAAGTATAATTCAATTAAATACCAGTAGGTTCACTATATAATCACATTTTATACCCATTTTTTGAGGAGGCTTCTATTATTTTAAACAAATGAATTATCTAACTACACATTGAGATAAAAACACACACTATTCCAAATTATGAGTCCCTAAACTCAAGAAGCATTGAGGTAAGTTTGAATACTAAAATAATGTCACAATTCATGTGTCAAATCACACAATCAAATAAGGATTGCACCAT
Source organism: Torreya grandis (assembly GCA_037957365.1). Classification (NCBI taxonomy): domain Eukaryota; kingdom Viridiplantae; phylum Streptophyta; class Pinopsida; order Cupressales; family Taxaceae; genus Torreya; species Torreya grandis. The sequence goes on along the minus strand of JARHVA010008971.1, from coordinate 304,688 downwards.
CATATAAACATTCACCATTATTATGCATGCATCAATATAGCATGGGAGAAATAAATGGAGTTTAATCTCGCTTTAGATTATTATTATGTATGAAACACTCAAAACACAAAGTGTTAAGGTCAACCATACCCATAAACCCTCACCCATTTCCCCCATTTTATATTATTTTTCCCTCTTGTCATTGAGCTAGGGTTATAATGAATAATAAGTCATATATAATTTCTTTCAAGGAATTAAAGGAAACTAATTATACATACATGATTTATAGATGAAGGTGCATTTATTAAAATTTTCATAGAGATCCCAAACTATAAATCATGAATTTTCACCCTACATAAAATAAATAATCTAGTAAAGTTTTTAAAATAGTGGCCTTCTTTTAGGATAACATGGAGCCATGTTACTTATTCAATGCAACCTCACACAATATTACAATAAGTTTCATATTCATTGTTGTAATCATGTGGACTTTAGTTCCACCTAAATCATTTATTTCTTAGTTATTTTCCATTTTAGAGAATTTATCAAAATGGTATGTTGTAATCAGTGTGTGATTATTATATATATTATATATTAAAATTTACTACAAAAATACTATTAACTAAGTTAACCCATTTAATCTAAAAAAAGATGAAATGGATGGTATTTTAAAAGAAACATTCACATTGCCTACGTTTTCTCTAGACAAGTTGGCAAAGAAATAAACTAGTCATCACATCATGAATGGGGTAGATTTTTATTTTAATAGAGAAAAATATTCCATGGTGCATTTTTTGATTCTTGAAGTTTGGAGTAATAATTTAAATGTATGGTCAAAATTGACCAATGTAGTAGCACACATTTGCATTACCTACTAATGAACTTAGATAATGAGATGCCAATGGAAAAGTGGAAACCCATCTAATGAAACTATGAGGAATATTATAGGTGGTATACCATCATGAGCTAAATACATTGAAAAAAATATTCATTAATGTTTAGGATGAGGATGAGGTTGTAAGGAAAATGCAATATGTTGGGGTTACATTGGAAACAATAAGGAAGTCCAATTTAGAGGGGTAGAAGAGAAATTAAATTCACCATAGTAAGATTAAGTTTCTTATACTAATGAACACTTAATAATAAGGATATTACATGGACTTATACATGTATATTATTCATAAAGAACAATTCACACACCTAGGGTAACTCAATCACCTCCCATTATTATTACAATTATTTTTTTTGTGGTTTTTTCTTAAGGTAAAACATTAGAGTACACTTCACAAGAACAAATTTAGGTAACACAAAATATCCCATAAATCCTCATATACATGATTTTATTCCCCCTTATACCTCCATGTAATAATTTTAAGACACACCTATTGATTCTCCTCCTCAATGTCTATTCAAATAATTAAACATTGAGGTACTAGGTTTTAAGAGGGACATTCCAGCTAAAAAATACTATAACATAGTTTGTTTTGAGGTGGATTCTTAGTCATAATTTTTTCACATACATTGCACTAATTATATCTACTATTTACACCTCTCATGTATCTAGTATTGAGGTAGATGTGTTTTAAACTCAAGTATAAACTACTACATCATAGGTCAAATCAACTATTTATTATGCTTTGTATATTTTAAAATATCAATCAATACCCATAACTTTTGTAGCTTCTACTACTTCTTCCACATACACTACCACATAATAATTGAGTATATAATTCCATATATAATAACAAAATAATAAATGTGATATTTGTCAACATCTCTTGTACTTTAAACATCATATTCATATTATTAATTCTAAGTGTCATTAACATAGTGATTTTTATGCCCAAGGATATTGATGGAAAATGGAAAAATGTCTCAAACTCAAAAGGCTATCTTGGAAGAAAGGAAGGTAGTATTTCAAGGAGGTGATGTTACCTAACCTTACATACCATTGTCATCAACCACTTCCACTCCACCAATAATCACCATATCAATCACTTTCCTCACTCTCCCTATGCCTTCTATGGCCACTCAAGCCACTTAATCATCCATAAGCACTTTATCATATTTTCTCATTACTCCACTCTTACATAATTAATAACATCCAATCCAAATCCACAACATTATACTACAATTTACCTTTTATTTCCTACTATAGGAAACAATTGGATATAATATATGAAAAATATAATGTTATAGATGAAAGATCTAGTCATTATTGACCACCCAAAACTAGTAATTGAATTTGATATGGCTATAATGTATATGAAAAAAGATACATATAGAAACATAAAACATGGATATTAAATGAGTATCTAGAAGACCAAGTAATAACTCTTCACCTTGACCAAAAACGTGAAAAAAACAAGGTGAGAGCCATGTGTATGCATAGAACCCTAAATAATATATTATACATACATGGGACATGAATAATAACATAGTCTAGGGACTAGATTTGAAATGTGTAACTTGTATAGTTAAATGAATGATAAAGTCCTTGATAATTTCATTATTAATGTTCAAAAATAACTTGGGTTTATATATAGTTTATTAATCAATGTTTCTATCAAAAGTGAAAGAATGTCTCTAATGAATAAGGTTAAATTGTATAAAGACAAACTTGTGAAACTAGGGAATAAGTATTTCACCCTTAAAATGTGGTAACATAGGGTTGGTGGCCTCACATTAAGGTAATTCCTCTAGTGGACATCAATTTTTTTAGACTTGGGGTTTTTTCATGAAGACATCTTTCTGAGAATGGGATAGTAAAATTCATGAAGTGTTCTAAACTATTTATAAGGTTAATGATAAAAGTGTTGAAGTATTCAAGGATACTAGTATTCATGATAAATGAGTAGTTAGTTCCCAATGATAACTTTATTACTCATATTATTCCCTTTATGACAAGTTTTCAATAGATAATAACACATTCAAATCAAGGGAATAGTAGCGATGTGATTGAGCTTGTCACTTATGTGAAAGAGAAGGTCAGAAGAGTAAGTACAATAAAAGAGGGTTTAGATAACCCTTTCATGAACTACAATTAATTTCTCAAAAAAGCTTAATTTATCTTTAAATAGAAAAAATTTAGACCTATCTACAATGGATAATTTGTTTTGAGATGTGACACTAGTTTTGAGAATTCAACATCCAAGCCCAACTGTGGTTGAATGTATAAGTACCTTAGTTTATCCTAATTATATCCAAATAAAGATATATATATATATATATATATATATATATATATATATATATATATATATATATAGTTTTATAAAGTTATATATTTTTTGTAACAAACTAGTTAAATTTTAACTTGAAGTGAAAGTTTAATATTATCCACAAAACTCCTTTTTCATTGCATGTGCCATATTCTTATCATGGGAGTTCATTTTTTTATATATTTATACTTTTTAATTCACCTCTCCATAGGAGGATTATTTTGGAGTATCAATACAAGATTCATAAATATACCAAAGTTTTAATGAGATTATTTTTTATTCTCTTTCTAAACTTATATCTATACAAGAGTAATTATACTTGAGTTAATTTTATTAATGAGATTGATGTATGCAATCAATTTTACAAGATTGGATTGAATTTTTTCTATTCTAAATATTTTTTATTCAAGGTTTTTAATTTGCTTCTAACTTTGTGATAGATGTGCATGGTAGCCATTTTTCACAAATCATTATCCATTTTGCTATATATTATAGAATTTATTTGAAAATAATTTCCTTTGATTCTATGTTATGTCTATTTTTCTTTGAATAATTTTTTGAATAGAGTTTACATTAGTTTAAGCTCATTCTCAATCTCATTAAATTAAAGTAATAAAAATTATATTGTTATTATTAATATTTTGTATATTTTTATGACGGAAAATGTTTGAGTTAATGGCTCGTATTTTATTTATATCATTACTTCTCACATAAAAAAAGCTCCTTATTTTACATACCTCACCTTCCTTTATTTGTTTTAAATCTAAATAGTTTTAGTATAGTTTCACTTATGCATAAATCCATCATAGCTTTATAAATACTTGTTTTATCATAGAACAAGGTACCCTCTTTGAAGTCCTCAGGTGATAGGTAACTACCTTGATAAAAATGATATTCCACCTTGACAATGTAAGAGATAAAAATGTGAAACTCATGCCATGGAGTGGGTAATGAACATTCCTAAAATGAGAGGGTTTATCTCATCAAACTATTAGAGTATGTTTATCAAAAATTTCATTAACAAATTTTCCCCATTTATTATAGTAATGAAATCGATAGAGTATAGAAGAAATAACTTAAACTTGATTGTATAGAACACACTTAATAGTTGAGTAGTTAATTCTATATTATATGGAACTAATTTTAGAAAACCCTACAACAACTCAAAAATTAATTAGTTTTTCCTTTTAAAATTTTCAACAAATTAATCTTTAAAATTTGAAAAGTTGAAAAGTGAGAAAGGGTTGACTATAATTCTCCAAAGGTGAAACCAAATTTTCATGTATATTGTAACTAATGATGGATAAATGTGACCCATTGTTGAAGTAGTTGGATTAATTGAAATAATATTAAATTGGGAGTGATCAAGTACTATTTTTTTAATAACTAGTCAAAATATTGAGTTTGAATTATGAGTTATCCAAATTGTCATGAAATAGGAATAGTGATCAATGTATTAATCCAAAAAGTTGAAACCATGATGTTTTCACTATAAGTGATGCTAATTCCATTGAGAATTACTGTTGAGGTAAAATTGGGACCCTTGAGATGTTTTGAAGTTTAAAGCTGAAAGCATGGCTTATTTTTTATCATTATTAGAAATTGAAGATCATCCACTTTGATAAATTAGTTTATTGAGTTATGTTTTGATTTAATCTTACCTAAAATTGCTAATGATTGGTATTCATGTCTTTAAGTTACAAGTTTCATGGTGTGCTTGATGGAAAAATCATGTTCTAAATTCTAGCATAAACCATTGTTCAAGTTCAAATTTGAATATGGTAGGAACAAATTGGGGGGAATATTTAGAATTGTTTTGGAATTAAGCAATATTTTTATGTTAATGCTTGGTCATGTTTTTTAACACAACCAAACCTTAACCTAAAATATGTCTTGGTCCCTTTTTATTATCCCCATTATGCTTCCTATATTTCTAACCATGGTTTAATTTTATGTTAAGAGGGTCCCTTTTATTTTCTAGCATGGTTCCCTTCATTATTTCCTACTTAGCCTAAAGCTTTGATGTTAAGGTCCCATTCATATTTATTAATATGAATGAAACCTTAGTATATATGCCTTAGCCTAAGTTTCTTTCATCTCAGGTCCTAACTTAAATATCATGCATCTTGCAGGATCCAAATGATCTATTCTTCCTCATGGCCTTTCAATTAGATGACATGAAGAAATATCGATAAAGCTAAGTACTTAGTCATTTGGACCAATCAAGTTTAAGAACTCAGATCATGATCAATGTTTCTCACTTCATCATGGATCGAAGATCAGATAGAGTGAAGATACCATTGAAAATTCAAAAGCCCAAGAGTTTTGTCGAGTCACCATGAAACACTCTCACATTTGAGACTTAAAAATAAAGGACACCACTTATTAAATGGAACCAATGGTGTGTAACTATGTAGATCATGATTAGATGTCTCTCGCTTCATCACAATTTTTAATTAGGTGGAGTGAATTGAGTTTGAGATCTTAGGAGGCCTTGTAGAGCCACCACATTACACTCTCATATTGGGTCATAGGAGTTTGACAAGATTAAATTTTATGTTCGTGCAACCATCATTTGATGTCCATGAGGATGTATTTGACATCTATGCAGATGTTAAATTTAAGACCATCAAAATTAAGAACTTCCTAGGCCTAAATTTGACATTCATATGACCATCATTTGATGTTTGTAAGATTGTCAAATTTTAGCTTAAGTATCATTTTGATCAAGACCAATATATACTCCAAAATTCCATTTAGAGAGATCATGAATTACATTTGCAAACTAATGGAATTTCTTAAAGGATGTTCAAGCACTTGCAATATTTAAATTACAAATAATGAAATGGTCACATAGTCTAAATATATGCAGAAATGAATTTAGTCTAAGTCTATATCTTAAGTTCCCCAGTGCATTTGTTTGAATTCCATCAACCTTAGGCTAAATAATTATACTAAGTCTTATTTTAAAAGGGTATTTGTGACATAAAATTGAGCCCAAATACTTCTAACTAAATATTTTATTGTGTTTATTAATAAAATAAAGCCTTATGTCAAAATCTAGCATTAGGTCCTTATATTTCATTTTGACCCTCTTAAGCATATTTTAAGAACCTAACATAGATATTTTATCTGAAAGTATACATTGTGTTTTTATAAACACAATGTAAACTTCAGCTTAAAATATTTAACTTGGTCCCCCTTTTTTGGGTATAAATTCCAAAAAACTTAGGCATAAACACTTTAGCCTAAAGTTTATTTCATGTTTAATAAACACAAAATGAACCTTGGACTAAGGTATTTAAACCTAAGTCTCCAACTAAGTTATTTGGCATAAAACTTAGCATAAAATTCTTTAACCTAAGTCCTTTTTATGTTTATTAATATGAAATAGACTAATGTAAAAACACTTTACCCTAAGTTTTTTATGTCTATGTACTAACTAAAGCTCATGCATGTTGTAAGATATGATGATCTGTGCTTCATGACAATAGATTATCCAATGACACAAAATCATTGATGACTTTTTAACAGAGCTCTGAGAGCCTACAGGCTTGACACATGGTGGACGTGTATTCAACATATGAATGACAAAGGCACTAGAGCTTAAAAGGCTCATGAAGGTGCCAAGTGGCATACCATAGAGCTCAGTAACAAAAGGGAACAATAATAAGTAGGGGTTGGGATCATAATCAATGGTTCATAGTCACTCATAGGATCTTGATCAGATAACATGAAGCAAAAGGAATTTTTTAAAATGATAATGACTAGTAATTTGATGGTAATTTATGTAAAATGTTGTGAAAAGTTCAACATTGATACCACATAAGTGCCACATGAGAAGATTTGAAAAAAGAAGAGATCTTGTGTGCTTAAGGATGTAAACGTATAAAGGCAAAGGTCCAAATTAAATATAAATCATATATGAGTTGAACTCCAAATGAGATACCACCATTAAAGCTTTGAAGACCTAAAACATGCATAAAAG